>JUBA01000185.1:0-10954 GCA_000818905.1 Trebouxia gelatinosa | reverse complement strand
CTGTTGAGCGAGCAACCTTTGCAACCTGCGAAGGTATTTGGGCGTCACATTCCGTGCCACCATAAANTGTGGTGATTCAGTCAACACATTCAATGATAGCGTGAGTCATCATGGTCGCAAAATCGACATGGTGCGATGCTTAGTAAGGCGCATATCAGGGGTGTTTGGAAGCTGAATTGCACTCACGTTCTGTATCACTCATCCAGCAGCATGTGGATGTGGATGTCTGATGCACTGCTTGGTTGCATGAAAGCTGCATCCTATAGCACGATGCCAATAGCTCGCCAACGTCAAGGTGCACCAGCACGCAGAATGAAGCCGTGGTATGACCTGGATTGCAGAGGTGCTTGTGATGCCAGGGATGTTGTGAATGACAATCTGCATAGTACTGCTGAACAAAAAGTTGTTGCAGAGAAGCAACACCGTTTAGCGACTGACAGGAAGAGCAAGTTCGTGAAGAAGCGCAATGCGGAGCTGTACATGTTGGTACATGTGTGCCATGGCTACAAAGGATCCCAGTTATTTTTGGCAGGCCTTCAAGCACCATCACACAACTCCTGCCCTGTGTCAACGGTTGCCCAATTTGAGGCTTTCAGAGCTCTGATGGGTGCTCGACCAGCATAGGGCGCTGAGCACGCAACTTCACCAGGTGTATCTGACTCATGCACACATGATGCAGCATGCTTGAATGCAGACGTTACTGCTGAAGAACTGCATGATTGCATCAAACGCCTGAAACGTGGCAAGAGCCCTGACGTTAGCGTCAGGGAACGTTCAATTGATGGCATACTAGCAGACATGATAGAGGATGACGGTGATCTGCTTAGATTTGCTGGAGACATGTCTGCTATGGCTCTTCAGTTGCATGCTTGCCAGCCACTTCCCCAAATGCCTGTCTAGACATGTCCAGATCTGTGGGGTTAATCACTGCGGTGTTAAGCGGTGTACAAGGCTGGTGACAAATCTGACATGAGTAACCCCGAGGTATCACAGTTGGCTCTAAAGTTTTTGCGATGACATTAGATCAAAAAATTGCGTCATTTGCTGAGGCTCACGCGACAAGTCACCGGCAAAAGCCAAGGAACAAGCTGGATTCCAAGAAAACTTCCGTACATGTGACAACATTTTCATTCTAAGGTCACTTATAGACAAGCAAAAACATTCGCGGCAATGGGGTGGATCTGGCAAGCTGTAGCTTCGTGGACTTCAACAAGGCATTTAACACAGTGCCTCGCGATGTAGTATGGCATGTGCTAGAGGGACTAGGCATACATGACCGCATACTCAACATTATTCAGTCCCTTTATGCACAAGACAGCGCCGCAGTGCGCTCCTCACAGGGGATCTCTGCCATATTCAGATGCCTAACGGGTGTCAAGCAAGGGTGTCCCTGGAGCCCTACGCTGTTTGGATTGTATTTTGATGGCCTAGAGAAGCATTTGCTTGATACGCCTGGCATTGAAGCACCCAGGCTGATTGCCACACTAATACCTCTGTTGCTGAATGCGGATGATCTCATTTTGATGTCTACCACTGCAACAAGACTGCAGAGACGACTGGATGTTCTCTCAAGCTTCTGTGCTGAGCGCCAACTCACGGTTAACCTTTTGGCAAGACTAACATTGTGATCTTTGAGATACGGCGCAGAAACTGCATAGACCTCATCTTCAATGGCAAGCCTGTTGAGCGAGCAACCTTTGCAACCTGCGAAGGTATTTGGGCGTCACATTCCGTGCCACCATAAATTTGGCTTATGGTGCAGGGCTGCTAGTGAGCTCAGCAAAGAAGGCAGTCCATGCCATGCGGCGGTGCTGTATCCACCTTCACATCACAGACCCAGCTCTGCAATGCAAGCTGTTCAAGAGCCTAGTCCTGCCCATCCTTAGCTATGAATGCGAATCTGTTTGATCAAAATGCAAGCTCAGCAGCTGAAATGCTGCACAGACAGTTTCTTAAGCAGCTCTTACACATAAGAAAGAGCACTGCAGTTGAGATTGTACTGGCAGAATTTGGCAGATACTCGCTGCAGATTGACTTTTGGCAGCGAGTATTGCGCTACCACATTAGGGGTCTCAACCTGATTAATGAACGCCAACAGTAATGATCCTTGTCTACTGGGACGTTACCTCAGACAATGCTTTGAACATAGGAAGTCTGTGTTAGCTTAGTGTGTCGGTGTTGGCGCCGCAGTGCCTGTGTCCTATCCACCATGATATGCCCAGCTCTACTGTGATGATGCATTGCGAACACCGTGGACATTATTGTCCGAAATGTCACTGTATGCTTTGATTGTCGACCCCTGATTGGCCCCCAGGACTTTAACCAGGACTTTGACCAGGACTTTAACCATGACTTATTGATTGATTGTGTGAGTGATACGTAGCTAGTTAGCCGAGCGTTTGAATTTTGAACAAGCCATCGCCTCCCTGCAGGCGTACTGCGTTGATACGAGGCTGGTGTCTCCCTGCTGACCCGCTCAAGACTCGCATGGCCGAAGCTGCAGGCAGGAGACACATTGTCAGACCTCGCTTTGCTTGATCTGTACAGCAGAGTCAGCAGTCATGAAGGACATAAGCCCTCACTGGCGCAGGTACGCACCATACTCTATCTTCGGCACGGGCCTTTCTAAAGAACAACGACCGTGTTCAGCCTGAAATTGCATTGATAAGCTTGTCAATGTGCAGACGATGTCATGGCCTGCACCCTCAGCAAGAGTCCTTGGCTGATGTGGTGTATGAGGTACCACACCTGATGAATACACTCTCTCACCGTGAGTGGGCAGCACTGATGGCTTGCAGCAGACAATGGCGGGAGATTGTGCATGACAGTACTCAGACAGTCTTCTTGAACCAACCAAGCAACATCCAGACACTTGCAAAACGCAACTGGCACAGTTTGTCTGTCATAGTCCTACGCCAATCCTGTGATGCAAGCATATTTGAATGGTTTCCAGACTACGCAAATGGCAGTCTACAGCTGATGGCCCACATTTCGATGTCAAGTAGCAGCGAGGGGGGCTCTTGCACAGCTCTGATTGTTAGACCCTGGGCCAAAAAAAGGCTTTGTGACAGTCCAGCAGACCAACAGCGCCTGACACAAGCTATGTCGTATTTCAGCAGTGCCGCATGGCAACCACTGATTCAGCTCAGAATATGGTACACAGCAGAGAGTGTCACAAAACAAACTGTTTTGCAGCTGAGATGTATGTTGCACCTCACAAGCTTAGACCTCAGCAATCTTGCACTTCTTCCTGAGGATATTGGTGTGTTGGTACAAGGGCAAGCCAGGTTGCTCAACACCATCAACTTGCAGCAATGCTCACTCAGCACTGTTGCAATGCGGCATCTGGCAGCAGGAAACTGGCCTCAACTTGAGGTCCTATATTTGTCTGATAACAAGCTTGGTGACGATGCCTCAAGCTGCCTTGTCAAGGGCTCCTGGTCAAAGCTGCACGTGCTGTGGCTGAATGGCAACAATATCACTACTACTGGACTGGCTACTCTGCTGCATGGCCCTTGGGTTGAACTATGGGAGCTCAGGATTGATGAACAGACATTCACTCATCAAAGTTATCAACTCCTCAACATCTGTGAGTATGAGTCCAGGTCAAAAGATATCAGTCACAAGGACATATTTGTATACACAAGGTTGGTGGGCGAGACAACAATTGTTTGGCCTAGACTCCGCTTTGTCCATGTAGTCTGTGAGCCTAGTATGCGGAGAGAAATTTTACATGTTATAGATATGTGTGTGACTGTGTGGTTTGCTGTTCTTATTGCATCCATTCAACTTGCCTTTTTGACTTTTGCTGCTATCGTGGCATTTTGCATGCTTGAGTGAGCCGACTAGGCTGCAAGGTCTAGAGTTTCAGTGCAAACTAAAAAGACATAGTGATGATTCGGCGAGTGATTCACAACCATTTTGTCAATCCTCTCACCATGTTACTGGCCCTGCTTGTCGCTGGCCCCTCTGAGACTCCTATCAATGGTCACTTGCTAATATTTTCTTGGCAGCGTTGCCAATCTGCAGCATATAGTGTGATGTGGTTATATCAATGGCATGCAGCGGGTGACGTCAAGTTTCAAACTGCTTTGCGGCTGACTGGCTGGCGCTTTGCAGTCCTGAACATAAATCTGCTGCAATGGACACTGTCTGGCAGAGCCGTGTAATGGGCCTCTCCACTTGTGACAACACTGCTGGACCAGTCCTGACAGTCTTGCTTGTCGCATAACGGGCCCAGAAAGGCTCAGCATATGCAAAATGGCTGTGTCACTTCTCAGTGCAGGACGTTAAGATTTTCAAGAGCAGCCACATTGCCCTTGTACACCCACAACATTCAAGTAATAGTACAGGCAAAACATACTTGACAACAGCCAAACGGGACATCAAGTTTGTTGTTGTGGCCCATGGGGCTGCCTTCAAACAGTGCCGTGGGAATTAGAGTTTACAAATGGGCTTCAAGAAGGTTGCCTCACATAGTGAGAGGTACAACAAGGTAGGTTGCCTGAACGTGCGCGGTTGGAGGAAGATTGCATCCTCAGTGAAAGGCCTACATGCTTCCAGCAGATCTGTAACAGCGAATGTTGCAGCGCCTAGGCACTGATACAAAGCAATGATCAATCAGGAAGCAAGCCTGCCTGCAGAGTTGCACAGCCAACTCCAAATTTGCAACACGCACAGCATACCGACATTTGTTCAGGTGTGTGTTGCAAAGCGTAGTCTGCTTGGTCTCCTACACTGTCGTGTTGAGTATGACATTGTGTTCAACGCGTTCACCACATGGACCATGCGAAACCAAACAAGTTCCTGCGCGGCTCTGGCTGTGGTTGCAGCTCTTGTGTGAGTGCCTCTCTAGCATTCCTGACACATATGAACAGCCGGTCCATGCCCTTCTTTCCCTCTTCTGGAAGGCCTGAATGATGGTCCGAGTGTGACTCCAGGCTTCGCATCCTGTGCACACCATACAATGCTCATGTACATACATTTCAATCCTTCGACGGTCTGTAGACCTGCTCACTATGGCCTACCAGGTCAGACACAACAGCATGACTTTGTGCTGTGAGCTGCTACACTTTGCTGAGCGTCTGAAGCCTATTCAATGGCAGGTAGTGCTGGCAGTGTCAAGCTGTGCATGACCATGTCCTTGCAACATGTGCTGCAGCACATACCTGAATGCTTTCTGCAATCTACTGCTGGCCCCTGCCTGTGATGCCCAGTCATCTTGCATATGCAACACTTGGCTGTGACGAGGGAGGTCTTGCCCATGCCGCTGCAGCTGGTCGCGATGTGACTCGTGAATCTGTCTGTACAGCTGCTCTGTCTGTAAGGCAGCTGTGGCGGCAGCGTCCTGCAGTCAGCGCATGCACCAGTCAGCTTGGAAAAGTGTATCAGCTGTTCACGTGGGCTCACAATCCTCTGCGCGGCTTGAAAGGTGCTGATTGCTGGCAGCTGCATGCCAAGATGCAGTGCAGAGCTCCTTCACTCCATGGAGTCGGCAGATCTGGACATGTGGGCGCTATCGCACAAGGCATGCTAGTTGATATGCACCCAGCGTGGTCTGAGATGAATGCCACCAAGCATATGCAGCCATGCCAGCTGGATGATGGGTGGTGATTCAGTCATCAGATGCGCTAGAATGCATGGCTAGACGGCAGGCTATGACGCGCAATACCTCAGCAGCAAAGGAGTAGTAGCCCAGCCGCTCCCACAGCTGGCCCCTGAGGTGAGGATAGGTAGCATTTGAGGGCCAGAGTGCAGCAGCATAAGTGAAGTCTCGCAAGGCTGGCACGTATTCCACTGGCTGATCCTCGGTGTCCTGGACAGGCAGCGCAGGACATGGTGAGCCTCGCGCCAGAGCGTACGGGCTGAGCCTGTAGGCCATGCCTCTGGCTGCGTGCAAGCTGGCTCGCAGGGCCACATCTGCCACACCAAGCTCCAGGCCGCTTGTGGCATACTTCACCTTGTCCCTCCACTCAGCCGCCGGTAGCAGCGTAGACTTCTGCACATCATGCTGAAGCGTGGCTGCCCAGATTCTTGCTGACAAATGATTCTGTCTCATTGTACACGTTTTTACCATATGTACATAACTACGCGCTGCAAGCTGCGCATGCTAGAGCATTCAGTAGCAATCAACCAATCAAGCACATCTTTCTGTCCTGGGGACCAACAGGCGGCCAACAGACAGTCAAAGCACACAGTGAAAAACTCGAACAACAACATTCAAGGTGTTTGCAATGCAGCAATACAGTATTGCTGGGGATATCGCTGTAGATAGGAGACAGACACTGCAGCACCAACATGCTAAGCTAGCACAGACTGTGTTCCTATGCTCAAAGCGCTGTCTGAGATAGAGGCCCAGCAGACATGGGTCACTGCTGTTGGAGACAGAAGAACGCGTTTTAAAGCCATGAAAAAGAGTGGCATCAAATGAGAGATTGTGCTGGGCCATCGTACAGAAAATGATCCTCATCCTCAACACAGAGTGACTTGCAAACTTGATGCAGTCTATCCTCTGAGAATGTATCAACGAAGCGACCAGTGTCAGCATGTAACCCATGAAACCCACATCTAGACCTGCTGCTGAGCCTCCTGTTGGGGCAACATTGAGCAACAGACAAGTAGCGTGCATGACTGTAACCACGCTGCATCTTTCTGTGCCTTGCAGCCTGTGCTGGGCACCACAGCCCATGTGAGTCTGACAGGCCAGACAGTGCATTCCAGACCCAGTTGCATGAAGCAGGACACAAGCATAGTTGTCAATGACATACATGACTGTTTACACAATGATCCAGGATGCAAGCATGTGCTGACCTTGAGGAAGAACAGGGCCTGCTCAAGGGGGGTGTTGTGGGGCTGCACAGTAGATGTTGACCCCGCTTGCGCTGCCTCCAGAGTGTTTGGCTCCTGCCAGCAAGCAAAGCACTGTCTGCACCTTATCCAAACAGAATGCTACTGACATGTTGAGCTCACTGATCACATGAAGCGACTTTGTTATGGTATAGACTGTAGAGGCCGGCTGATAAAGCATGTTCTTGTGACACAAGCCAGCTACACAGGTGACACAAGTATGCCCACTTCAGGTTGAGAGCACAGTTTAGGAAAGTCCCAGTGAGTGCAGCTATCATGAACAAGCTGGGATGAGTCGGCCACACTGCACGCATCTGCTTGAGGGGTGATGTCCAAGCCTGCCTGTCGGCTGTGATGCAGCGCATGGCTTGCACCAACGCACAGCCATCTTGTGACAGAGCTTCACAGGACACACGGGCATGCCATGAGCTACTTGCACTGCAAACTTTTCAATACTTTTGATACCTTTTGATGAAATGCAAACTCATTGCAGCATCAATTATGCAACAGAACTACGAACATCAATACTTGATAAGTTGGTTCACTTTCTTATGGTTCATAAGAAAGATGATTCATGAACATCAATACTCATTGACATCATGACACATTCTATCATATATATATATATATATATATTGCTATGATAGAATGTGTGTATATATATATATATATATATATATATATATATATGTGTATATATATGTGTGTGATGTTTTATGATGTCAATAAGTGTATATATATATCCACATGTTATACATATACACATATGATAGTGACACAAGCATGTCTGCTGATACAGTCAGAGCTGCTGACCTGTGCGGCAGTGGTGGGTTCCTGCTGGTGGGGCTGCAGCGTGATGCCCTGACTGGGGCCCCCAGGCTGATGGCCAGCCTCTCTGGGCGGCTCCTGCCCAGCCGCAGCAGCCCCCAAGCACTCCTCAACACTGCATGCCTCATTCTGCAACTGACATTGCAACACTGAGAAGTACGGCAGCCTAGCATGCAGTGCTGCTTGAACCTGCAGGCCAGCAGGTTTGACTGACAATTGTGACACCAGCAGACACAGGGAGCCATAGCAGAACATGGCAAGAGAAGGGCGGGGGAGGGGGGGGGAAGGGGTAAAAGAGGGGCTGTAAGAGGGGGAGGGTGCAGGGGAGTGGGTAGGGAGGCATGGGGTGATGAAGAGGATGGGGAGGAAGAGGGGTGGGGGTTTTGAGGGACCCAGACAAGGGTGTGTCAGCATGGCCACCGGTTGTAGGGTGTATGATGGCGGACACAGCATACATACTAAGATTGTGTCATCAGCAGTGACTGCAGCATGGCGTAGAGCAGGGTGGATCTATGAGCATGGCCTGCTGACAGCAAGATTGTTGGTGTTACCTGAATTTGGTTGAAGGCATGAAATAAGCGCTGCATTGATACCGCAGCGGGAACGAAGTCTTGCTGCACCTGGCAGTGCAGCTCAGCCTGCTCCTGAGTATGACCCGCCTGCTGGCAAGACAGCTCCGGTTGTGCGTAGGCGGGCTGGCCTGCAGCAGCACAGCGCCCTGGACATTTGGGAGATGCAGGTGCTGCCCACCACCTGCTACTGTGCTGCCCCCAAGATGCAGTGCAGGGCTGAGAGCAGGTAGTCGCGCCACAGCTGGTACCGCTGGCAGATGGTGTTGAGCATTTTGCAAGCTTGTTATCTTGAGTATGTAGCATGCACATTGCAATGGCAGCATTGCAACATGTTGGAATGGTGCACCGAGCTCCTGCAGTAGCTGGCTACAGAGGCTCATCGTGCAGTGCTTGCCAATCTGGACAGTAAAACCATGTCATGCAACTGTGACATGAAACACCTGCTGACTTCATGGCCACTGTTGGGGTATACGCACAATGCGGCAAGGACAATCATGTGTGTTTTATCACGCAGCCTTGATTGAGGGATGGCCCAGCTTACCTGGCAGTGAATGCCTGTCCACAGCAGCAGGCTGCTCTGCACTCCCAGCTCCCTCCTGGCTGGGCGGTGTCAGGCCAGCAGCGCCCCCTTCAGCCTGCATCGCACCACCCAATGTCACACCACCATAAGTCTCCAAAATGAAACAGTGGAGCCAGACACAAACAGTGTAAGAGCGGAAGATGGCAATGCCAAGACGGCGCTGTCAGCACGTCACTCTCGCCATTGTGTGCTAGTCTGCACGGCATCAGCGCTAACAAGGTATGTTGCTGTGTTTCACTGCAAGGGGAGGCAGAACAGAATAGTGTTGAGGCAGAGGGTCCATGTCAAAATGGGAGGCACACTTTGCTGAGAGTGTGAGTGAGGGCAGTGGTGCAAGTGATACCTGAATTTCCTGATGCTGGGCAGAGCATTGAGAGCAGCGCTGGGACAGCCGCTGTGCCTGTGCCCGCAACTGCCCAATCTGGTCATCGAGCTGAGCCTGCAAGGCCTGCCTTTCTGCATCCCACTGCTCCTGCTGTTGGGACATCTTGTGTGCCTGCGCCTTCACATGCTCCTGGTGGGCAGTCCTGTCGGCCTGGAGGACAGCCTGGCGCTGCTGCAAGTCTGCCTGGAGCTGCTTGATGTGATGACTGGCCTGCTGCTGGCTGTCAAGGCGGGCCTGCAGCGCTGCCTGGTCTGCTTGGAAGGCCGCCTGCTGCTGCAGCATCGCAGCCTGCAATGTATCAGCACGGTCCCTAGCCTGCTGCAGTTGGCCATGCATCTCAGCCTGCAAAGCATCCTTATCTGTCTGGAAGGCAGCCTGCTGCTGCAGCACCTCTGCCTGGGCCTGCAGCTGGCTACTCTGGTCATCAAGCTGGGCCTGCATGGCTGCCTTTTCTGCCTCCCAGCGCGCCAGCATCTTGGCAGATTGCTGCTGGTCAGCCTGGGCTTGCTGGGCATAGCTGTCGATTGACTCCTGCTGCCTGCCATGCTTGGCCTCCAAAGCCTGCCTCTCTGCATCCCACCGCTCCTGCTGTTGGGACATCTTCTGTGCTTGCGCATTGACATGCTGGGACATCTGTGCCTGAAGCGCTTTCATCTCTGCTTGTAGGACAGCCTGCCGCTGCTGCAACTGTGCCTGCAGCTGGTTGCTGTGATCAGCCGCCTGCTGCTGGCTATCAAATCGGGCCTGCAGCGCTGCCCTGTCTGCCTGGAAGGCAGCCTGCTGCTGCAGCATTTCTGCCTGCAGTGCGCCAGCATGATCTCTGGCCTGCTGCAGTTGGCCATGCATCTCAGCCTGCAGAGCATCCTTCTCTGTTTGGAAGGCAGCCTGCTGCTGCAGAACTTGCGCCTGCAGCTGATCCGTATCATGGGTTGCCTGCTGGCGCTGGCGATCAAGCTGGGCTTGGGCAGCCACCTTCTCGGCCTGCAGGACAGCTTGGTGCTGCCGCTGTGCCTGGAGCTGCAAAGCACTGCAGTCCGCCTGCTGCTGCCGCTGCTGCTTCTGAACCTGCAGGTTCTGCTCCTGGGCGTCCAAAGCAGCTTGAAGGCATGTGTTCCTCTCTTGCAGCAGCTGCAAAGCGCCTGCATGAGGAGCGTAGAAAGCCTAATACGCATCTGCTATGCATCATTTGCAGCAACATATTGAGCCCACATGCAGACTACTCCTGAGCAGAGGGCTACAGTTTGTGTAGTGCAGGTTCTTTACAGACACACATCTGCTGGTGGCATAAGAGGAGTGTAGGTATGCTGTAATGCAGTGTTCTGCATGTTTTCACGCCCAGCATGCTGGCTAAAGAGACTGTCAAAAGGTTGGGCAACAAGATACGCAGACATTAAGATACGTAGTCAGCCAAAGTGTAACAAGCTAAACTATAGTTACCTTGCTTGTCAGCAACAGCACTGCTGGCATGATCCAGCTGGTGTTGCAGGTCCTGCATCTTTGCATTGGATGCCTGCTGCTGCTGCTTCGCAACCTGCAGGTCCTGCTCCTGTGCATCCAAAGCAGCTTGAAGGCACGTGTTCCTCTCTTGCAGCAGCTGCAAAGCGCCTGCATGAAACCGGAGCATTAAAAGCCTGATGTGCATCTGGTATGCATCATTTGCAGCAACACGTTGTGCCCACATGCAAACAGACTCATAGTTTACTACAGGTTTCTTTGTGACATATGTTGCTGTGCAGCATGCCT
>JUBA01000184.1:0-11058 GCA_000818905.1 Trebouxia gelatinosa | reverse complement strand
CTGCATGACATGCAGCTGCTTATGTAGCTGCACGTTGGCCACCATACTTGGCTGCANGTAGTTCTCATCACACATCTTCATGGACAATGCACATGTGGTGCTGCATACCATGGATTGCGCTGTGTCAGCCTGAAAGCTCAAACATGAACACACTGCCTGCACAGCCTGACCATGTGAATGCAGGAAGCAACTGCATGCTCACAGGTTCAGGCTGTGCATGCAGACCATGTGAGGCGAGATATGCACATGCTACAGGTTGAAATGCCAGCACACGCTCAAACCCTAACCATGCTGCCGCAAGATTCATATCACCCCGGAGCCTCAATGCACACATGTATTGCAGTGGACCCAATCTGCTGTGACTGACGCATGAAGCTTGCACATGTCATGCTGCCTTCATGCATGATACGACTTCCTACATGCACTGGTGGTCGAGACACAATAGCTGTCATACCTGTGCAGGAACAGGTCACCAGTACAAGCACACTTAGCTGCCTTGGCACGCACCTAACACCTCAACTTTGCCTGTGAGGGGGTTTTCCATATCACAAGAGACCATGTACGCACCATATGTAAACTCCCACCTCTGTTGCGATGACGTCTTGCTTGACTGCCTGTCTGGTACACCCGCACAGCTTGCACAGACACCGGCTGCAACTCACTGTGGTCATACTGCTCCTGTGGTGGCCACAGTAACAGAAGCAGCCTGTTACAATTGGCAATCCTGGCCATGCATCAGCAGGTTCATCAGGCTGCCTGAAGTTCTATTACCATTGTTATTGGCCACAGACTCGCTGCACTGCCCCTCAGCCACTCCCTTGCCTACTAGTTGAGCTGACTCAGTCATTCCAACTGCTGAAGCTGACTCAGTCATTCTGCAGTCTACTGCAGGACCTGACTCAGCCAGTCCCTTGCCTGCTGCTGGAGCTGACTCAGTCATTCTGCAGTCTACTGCTGGACCTGACTCAGCCAACCCCTTGCCTGCTGCTGGAGCTGAGTTGGCTATGCTGTCTGCTACGCTACCACTGGGCGGCGCTGTCATGGTATGCTTGGTGACAGGCGCTGTGCATTGCTGGTCCAGCAAGGCATGTTCACCGTAAGCCAGTGGGCGCGCATACGCCACATTGCATGCTGTGACACCGCCAGGATGTTCTGCTGGCGTGCCCTGCCTGCTTGCAAGGCGCTGCATGACCTGCTGCATGGTGCCCAGCAGTGCTGCTTGGGGACCTGCAGACTGCACTGGCCTCACACCCCTGCTGTGTAAATTGCTGCTTGCTGCCTCTATGCGAGTGCGCGTCTGTGGCCAATGTGGGTTGCTGTGCCTTGGTGTAGTGAGTGATGCGATTTGGCTGGACTGCATTGTCAGCGTGTGCAGTGTTAGTTGAGATTGTGACTGCATCAGGGCAGTGGCAGTGCTGCTCAGTAAACTGACTGCTGGCTGTGTGCCTGAGCATATCTGTTGAGGTGGAAACGGTGTTGATGGTGGGATGGCCTGTGCCATCCCAAGCAGTGCTTGTAGGGGCTGACTTGCTCCCTGGGACATGCAGCGCTGAGGCTGAGGCAGAGGTGTGGTTTGAGCATGGAAGGGTGGGAGGGGAGGGGTCCAGCATAGTGGCTGAAGCTGGGCATTGGGAAAAGCCTGTCGGCACTCCACGCCAGTCTTCATGCGCTTCACCTGATTCAAAGCATTGCTGGCAGCCTGCAGAGAATTCCAGCAGGTGTGCCGATGTGTACCATCACATGTCTGTGAGTATATGCAGACTGAAGAAGATGGCGTCCAGCATCCTTTCTGGCATGTCATTTTGGCTGATACAGCACGGCTTGGCACGGCATGGCACGGCACAGCACAGCACAGCACAGCACAGCACGGTGATGCAGAGCAGAGCACAGCAGAGCCCTGAACTCGTGGCGCTCAAGGAAGTTGACTGCATATGCCGCTTTGTGCAACAGTCAATCACTGAGCTGCGATTGTGATGTGATGGCCTACATATGTCGTGTGTGCGCAATATACCTTACGTCTGCTACCTGATGTACCTACACATGCTTGAAATGAAGTTTGAGCCAAAGGCAGCAAGGGCAATACTGATCATGCTGTCCAGACTATCGCTTTGGGATGAGACCAGAGCTGCCTTACTGAGCCTGTTCTGAATCTGTCAGCAAAGACAGGACCATGATGCTGGTGCTGTAGGCAAACTTACTGCAAAGTTCATGGCAGGGCTGACTGTTATTTTACTGAGGCATTATTGATGTGGGCAGGCAACAATCCTTCAACAGTCCATAGCTTATCCCTAAGCTTGATAGCTTCTAGCTCACCACTCATTGCTTGACAGCTATGAGTGACTGTTGAGCTCACTCACAAGCTGCCGGCTGTTGTGGACGTGTCCCTGTTCATGACAACAGGAAACACCCCTTCAACACAGACTAACCCCACCACCAACTAGGCAAGCACCGGCTTACTGCAGCAAGGACTGTGTCCCAGTTTGAAGTCTTGTGCATGAGCATGCTAGCAATTGACCTGCACAGGCCTTTTCCAGCTTGTCGAGATGGGTGTGCCGGGCTTGACTGAGAACGCTTGTGCTAGAGCAGTGTTTGATGGCACTGCCGTTCTCACAGCACTGTACGGCTGCTGCTTGCCCTGATGCTGATACTGGATCACACGAGTGCCCAGCTGGTACTCCAGGTTGTGCAACATGCTGCTGGTCACCTGCAGCAAACAGGTGTGCAATTGTTGGTGTGCACTGCATGGACCATTACAGCTGTATGGAACAATGCAAATGTAGATATCCTTTCCCCTTGTCTTCATCCCAGCTCTGTGCTGCGTGTGTGGAACGACGGTCAGACCATTACAGACTGCATGAGGACATGAGAGCATCAACTTTAGCTTATGCAACATTTCTGCCTGCCATTCGATACAAACCATGTGCCCACAGGTCCTCATGCATTGTTGTTAGCAACCCATCTAGCAGGGTGACAGAAGTGTGTGCATAGCCTCACCAGGTGCACTTCACAATCGATGGCACGCTCCTTGGCTTCAACATGGCTCAGCATGCGCTCCATGCATCGCCGCACTTCATGCTGCTCGCTTTGCAGCTGCTTTGCTGCTCGCTGCTCAGCCTTGAACTCAGCAGTGACCTGAAGTTCCATTTGCGTGTCAATGTTACAATACAGGTCATCTACATTAATGAAGTGCGTGCCAGACTTAGTTTACAGCATGAGCTGACTCCAGGTTTGGTTTCATTCACACAGTAAGCTGAGCAATCGGTGAGTGACTGCGTTACTGTGACGACGAAGTTAGGCTTTGGCCATTACCCCAGGCCTCACATGCTCACCACATGACGTGACATGTGAGTGCTACACAGCCCACTGCTGCAACAGCTGTGCGGTCACAGGCAAATCCAGGCAACAGACTTGCAGGCCACATCAGATTCTTGCCTGCTTGAAAACATTTGCAAAAACTTACTTGTTTTAACATAGCATTCATGACTTTCCTGATTTGATTGCTGTCTGTGTGAGGCCTCTGCAGTGTACCCTGCTGGTGTGCCTCCACCCTCAGCCTGCGTGTGTGTGAAGCCTCAGAGTCTGCTTAATCACAAAAGATGCCTATCTGGTAGCTGTGACGTCCATAGCAGCTTATGAACCATCATGCACACCTCACAGTAGATTCAACTGAAGGAGCATTGAGTCCAGCAGAGGTGACGCTGGGTGCAAGTGTCCAGTGCCAAGCCCAGAGCGCAAAGCTAGCGTGGAGTCACCATGTATGTGCGGGCGATGGCTTGACATTGTATGCCACGCTTCATGTGTATGTGTTGACCATGCCCATGCTGCAGCGGCCGCCTGTCAGGGTCATGTAGGAAGAAGCACACATGGCACACCGTTGTGCTGTGCATATGGCGCCAAAGCAGGAACTGAGATCCTCATGTCTTGCACAGGAAGACAGATCTAAGGACCAGCAGCATAGTGTGGTCACATGTAGTTAGTCATCACGCAATAGTCGCATGAACGCCACTGCAGCTGCATCTCGGGAGTTGACCTTGGTATGACCAAGGTCACTCTCAAGACCAGACTGAACATCAACGGCAGCTTGTCTTGAGAGCTGGACTAGATGACGACAAGACCACAATTGACACAAAAGCAGTCAAGCCTTACCTGGAAGGAGCAGGTGCAAAGTGAGGGTGTGTGTCTGTAGCTTCAGGCATCTGCTGTGCTGTCAGGCTGCACTGCTGCAGCATGTGGCAGGTCTCATCATAGTGCAGGGCATGTGCCTCTGCCAGAGCTTCAGGATTGATTTGGCGCAGAATCATGCCAGCGCTTTTTCCTGCACCCCCACAGTATTCCTCAAGGTGAGCTGCACCTGTTTTGCAATTGCGTCGTTGTGAAACATGCAGAGGTGCAGGTAAACCCTGGCATTGCTGAGCAGGCATTTGCTTTGTTCCTGAAAGCCCAGGGAACTGACCACAGTGTTTAGTGCCATGTTGAAAGTGAGTGAACCTGCAGCATTGTGGGGGTCGACCTGTTGTCACACCATGGCACATAGAATGTACCACGGTCAAGTAATTGAGATGACCTGCATGACCAAATTGGAATCACGCTTATCAAGCTAGTCAGACAAAAAGCACTGTATGCATTAGGACACAGGCTTCAGCTGTCAGACTTCTGCATTGCCACAGTGTGATCATGTCAACCACAGGCATGCAGGTGAACCACAAACAGGTGGACCTGAACAGCAGTGTAAAAGGGGGAAATTGCTGACCTGTCATGTCCATTGGGCGCACACAGTGCTTCACTCCAGCGGCAGCATAGCCTCCCTTCTCCATCACTGTGATGCACCCCCTGCACATGTGCATGGACCGGATCTGATTGGACACTGAGAGATGCTTTGAAGAGTCTTTCAATCTCCGAAATGCAGTCTGAGATCGGAACCCAATTTGGTGTCATGTGCTGACACAACCTGTGTAGCATGTATGATGCACTGCTAACACTTTGCATGATGTGTGAGCTGGCGCAGCTGGTGGCTATGAAGCACAAGGTTGACAACGTGAATGCTGCCACGTAACCTGCAAACCAGGCAGCATGCTGCTCGCTACTGGCTTGCTATGCTTGCTAGCTTGCTTGCAGGCTCCTGACGTACCTATCAGTAACACAAGGCTTAATTGCCAAGGCACATTGCAGCGAGGTTGCAGCAGCTCGGGGCCATATTCACATCTTGATGCAACTCTGCTGCTGGGATGTCAAAACAGACTCTGCTGTCGGCATAGCCATATAGTTGGCTAACAAAGTGTGCTTGTTTACCTGGGCAAGATGCTGCAAATGTTGCAGGCTGCCTCAATGAAGTCACAGTCTGTTACTACTCCATGCATTACTACTGCTGGTGCAAGTTTGGAATGCTTGCCTGGGCATGTTGACACAGAATGCTCCATTGGTGTAGCCGTACAGCTGAGTGCCAAAGGACATGCGGGAGTCTGAGAACAGTCTGAGGGAGTAGATGGGCCGGCTGAACCTGTCAGCATCGTCATAGTGGCTCTGAATGCCTTCGCTGCCGTCATGGTACATGTTCAGGGCGTATGAGTTGATGAAGTTGTCAGGGACTAGCCCAGACTGAGTCATGGGCTCCTGAACTTGCTCCTGAAGAGCAGGTATACATTTTCGTTTGAGGTTCATATTAAGTTGTACTCTGTGCGTGTTTTGCAATGCAACATACTGCAGCTTATCTTGTGAGACAGCAACTGCCATTGATCTGATGACTTCCATCACTATGACTGTGCTGTGCAGTGCAGTCCAACTTGTGAGCTAGTGCTGTCAGTTTGACGGTGGCAGGTGAACCTGGTCATAGCAGACCATGTTAGCTTCGCGGATCTGTCAGTGTAATGTGCATGCACACCATGTCCAGCCATACACCAGGTGATGCCGCTGCACCACAGAGCAAAGTCTTTCACCACAGCATGCTGACAGCATGCTAACCAACAATCATGTGACAGTCTATGCTGGCCATGAAGTAGCTGATTGCTGCCATGACATGAAAACAGGCTGTCTACAGCCATGCAGATATGACGCATTGCTCATAGTAGGTGTTTGTCATACTCTTAGCAAAGACTCTTTCAACGCATACCTGCATCCATTGAGGAGGCCTCGGCACATCCACACGGATGCCATGGGCTCGCTTTGCTGCATGCTGCTGCATCTGGTCTCTGGTCCACAGGTACCGGGCTCCAAAGAAAAACTTGGTGCGTTTGTGGGCGCCGCCCTTTCCTGCTGAGGTGCAGAAGCAGGCCGGGGGCAGCAGCTGTGCCTCAGCTTTGCTGTTGATGGCATCTGCATTTGCTTCCAACTGCTGCAGCTCCTCGTGACCGAAGAACTACAGTGCACCAACATAGTGTGACTGCAGCTTTCACTAGTTGGCTTGCTGGCAGGGCATGTAATGGCGGGCGTGCAGATGCTGGCTGGAGGTGACTCACTTGTGCCTGCATCTATTGCCATGTGCACGTACATTTGCATTCATGCGATGCAGCTCCCTGTGAGTACAGAATCTTTGGGACAGAATTCAGCGGGTTGCTCGACGCTACACGTGTTGTTGGCATTTGACTTCAGGACAGCATGATGTACCATGGTAGCACACAGCGTCCAGGATCTCTGTGCAACTGTGAACACTAATCATGCCTGCTTATTTCCAACCATTCTTGCAGTGTTGTGCAGCCACATGCAGCCTGTGACTCATGTAAACAAGTCTGGATCAGAGCGTTATGCATTTAGTCAGGTCAGGGTATGTGCCAGCCATGATGTGCAGCCTGTGCCATGCATTGACTGCAAGGTATGTGCACAACATGCTCAAACAGGGAATATGTGAAGTGCTAGTGCTGACCCACCTCAGTGTATGTGGTAATGCCAACCGGCAGCAGGTCCCTTCCACATGCAGCAGCATGTGTTGTGTGTGACAAAGGATGATCTGCATGATAACCAGTCTGGCCGAGGAGGGTTGGAGTGCCATCAGATACTTCACTTGGTGCGCTTTCACACTGTGAGGCAGCAGCTTGATGCTGCAGCTTGAGCATGCCATCTGCTGTTGTGCTGCGTGTGTGTGAAGGCACCGCTACCCCAGCAGCAGCAGCAGCAGCAGCAGCAGCAGAAGGGGGTGTCTTAAAGTAGACTGGCAGTGAGTGTTGCAGTTGGGCAGGTGTCTTGGGACCAAGCGCTGTTTGAGCAGTGGCGAGCGGTGGACTCTGCAAGCTCTGACTTACGCCATGCTCACAACCACCCGGCAACACACAGGCAACCGTACCTACATGCCCTGATGCACATACATCTCGCAAGGGCTGTGCAACTGCTCCAGACGGGTTGCCATGCTCTGCAGCAGTGTCAGGATTGCACATGGCCCTCAGTTGGCAAGGGCTGGTAGCGGCTGGCGCGTGAGGCATATCAGCATCACAAACATGTGACATATTCTCATTTGCATTGCCAGTGCTCTGCGCTGGGGAACTGCATGATAGATCTGATGCCAGTAGATGACTGCTGTTTATGCGTTGCTTGGCATGACTGATGCTGACTGGCGTAGCATCAGACTGGCTTGGGAAGGGGGGTTGAGGTGGGGCACAGCTGGGTAGCCCCTGTGTGTGCTGTTGCTCTGGGGATGGGGTTGGTTCTTGGGATGGGTGAGGGGGTGCACTGGGGTGTTGCTTGTGGCTCACCACCTGCATGCACCACAGCTGCAGCATACGCATCAACAAAGACATCTATCAAGGCAGGTTGGCTTTGCCCATATTATGTCACAGAGGTTCAGATGTGCAATCAGAACAAACATTTGTACGTACACAGCAGCATTGCATGAAACAGTGTTGAAGTTGCACAGGCAGAGTGCTGCGCTCCTCAGTGCATTGCAAGATCAGGGTGTTATATGGAAGCGGTCAAGAGCAATAGCAACAGCAAGTCAGATCATGCAATCTGCTGACAGTTGCTTTTGGAAGTGGTGATCTGTTCATCTCACACTATCAGACAACAACAAAATCAGGAAACAAATTCCTAATGCCTGTAGTATGCACATGACCACAGACACAGCATGTAAAGCATTACTGACCAACAGCACTGCAGTGTAGCATGCGGGATGTACCTGGTGGTAGTTGTCAGGAAGCTCTCCAGGCTTGAAGAAGAACTCTGTCTTCAGGAAGGTGCGCCCGCCAGCACACACCTGCAGCAGCATGCATCAATCATATGGTGCCATGAAATTGATGCAGACACTGAGCTAGGCAGGCTGGTGGCGCCTGTTCTCCCCAATGTCAGGTATAGCAGGAATACAACGTGCATGCTCACCGAAACTGCAGCTGATGACATGGAATTATTGCGTGTATTGATAATACATTGCATGCATATATTGTATAACAGCAGTAGTTAATCAGTGCGCGGAAACATGCCTACACTGCAAGTGTCAGCCACTCCCACAAAGGACAGAACTTGTCAGCATACATAGCGCACAATATCTTGCCGGCACGAGCCTCTTAGACACTCAGAAGACTGCAGTGTGAATGTTAGTGGCATGACAACCATCAAGTAATCACAAGCGAGTGTAAGCTTGAGCAAACAAGCAAGCACCGTTTCTGTCTTCTGCACCAGCTCATATGTGAATGAGTCCCTGGTTCCAATGAAGTAGTAGGGCCACGGGAAGGGCCCTGCTTGTGCCCTCTCCTCAGCAGTGGCCCCAGCAGCTGCTGCCGCAGCCTGAACCAACAGTGTTGCTGCATCTCTGCTTTCCAAAGCTGGGGCCTGTATATCTCGTTCCACCTCAGCTTGTGCATGTATGCTGGAAGGGTGCCCGCCTACAGCTGGCAGCAGCGTACGGGAATCAGCGCTGAGCTGAGTCTCTTGTGTGCGTGAGGGCACGCATGACTCTGAATGGTAGCCAAGCGCAGATTTCTGTGTGGGTTTGCCTGTACATGGGGGTGTGAGTCTGTGTGGGGGTTTGATTGTTTTACATGTGTCAGGGATGGGCGGCAATGCGGCGATCTGAGAGGTGTGTCCACTGCATGTAGCTGTGACTAATAAGTTTTGGCCAACTGGTACCTGAGCAGTCTGAGACAGACTTTGAATGTTGGGAGCTTGCGTGTTTACTGTGGCTGTGCTGAATACTGATGTGTTGACATCTGATAGGCTGCCAGCTGGCAACCTGTGGTCTGTATTTCTCCAGTCTAGTATCCCATGATCTGGGGCGCCGGCTTCTATGTTACTGACACCTGGTATTTGGTGATCTCGGGTCCTGGGATCTATCATGCTGACATTTGGCATGCCACAATCTGGCACACTGTGATCTGACCAGCTACCAATCATCCTCAAGGGAGTTGCATTGGTGACTTGTGTGAAATCACTTGAGTCTTGCGCACCGTCAGGCTGCATGCTGCCATCTGCTGTGCTCCCCATCAATGCCGCCTCATCTGGTACACCGTTACTCAGCATTTCAACATCAGGACTGCATTCCCCCAGGCTGTATGCACCTTGTAAGTTGACATACTCAGCACCGATGTTGCCGTTGTTGATGTCGTGTCTGTTGGTGTGCAGCATCCGTGCATCCACAGGCAAGCAACGATTTGACTGTACACTGCCGCTGCTGCTGCCCGGTGTGCACAGTTGCAACCTCACTTGCACTGCCTTGTTGTCATCGACCACCAGCTTAGTGGCAATTGCATGCAGCGGCGCAGCACCTGCATCAGCCTGTGAGCCAGCATCGGCATCAGGACAGCCAGCAACTGCTGTAATGCCAGACATCATGCCAGCTGTAGCAGCGGCACCGCCAGATGCTGCGCTTAGCTCAACAGGGACGGCAGGAGCAGCCACAGCTGCAGCAGGAGCAGCCACAGCTGCAGCAGTAGCAACAGCATCGCCAGCAGCAGCATTGCTTGCAGCAGTCATTGCAGCAGCAGCAGCAGCAGCAGCAGTAATTCTGCGGTCTTGTGAGTTACTGACAGCGGCTTGTAGGCGGTGGCAGTAGTGGAGGAGGCGGGTTTGGCTCCAAGCCTGAGCCTGTGCCTGCAGCTGCTGCTCCAGTGCTGTGATGCTGGAGTACAGGATGTCCTGCTCACACCTGCGAATCCAACACCACAACTCCTGAGCCCTGAAGCCCCCCACAAGCAGCCGAATGCATGACTTCGTAAACAATGCACTCGGGGACCAGTCGCGTACAAGTTGTGACACATGGCATGAAGATAGGCAGTGGGGCTCATAGCAGCATGCTAGTGCTGTCAATGTCAGTCACATGTGGAACACATGTCTTGTGTCACAAGGCATGCAAGGAGAACACACTGCTGGGACATGTTCAAGAACGCTGATGATGCCATGGCAGCATTGTTGTTTGGTCAACTTGAGCAGGGCAGTCTCAGCTTGAGCTGTGCACACTTTGCAGCATATGCATCAGCATTGCTCGCCCCTGATATGGACACATGCATGTCTGCTTGCGATGCACACCAGGTTGCAGGTTGGTGTGAAATGTCCATGCGGGCAAGGAGCTTGCCTGTCAAGACTTTTCCAGGCAGCCTGGTCTACGTACAGCTCCAGGCGGATACTGATCGTCTGAAATTTCAAGGCTGTCTGCAGCTGTTCACCAGCAGGCGTGGTACACAGCTGGTCACCCTGTTGCAGTGAATGCTGCGCTGCATGGCTTACAGCAGACTGCAATTCCCTGCACTCAACCATAAAACTTGATATAGTCAAATTCCATTGTGTGGACGACATCATAGGAGAGCTTTCTCAGCTTACTGAGTCATGATCAGTCAGCTCACAACAGCACAACTCAATGGGCTTTGGTAGCTGATTTTGCGCTATCTTGATGCTGACAAGATTGCGTCGACACTTGGAAGGCAAGTATGTTATGCCGGGACAGGATACAGGTGTGTTGTGCACATGAAGGGACACTGGACATGTGGTCTGCTTCCAAGAGCTTGTGACAAATTAGCTTGTGTCTGTCAACATAGATGCAACAGTAGCAAATCCTTGCGCAATGACATCCCGTCTTGCTCTGTTGCTATACACTATTGCATTGGTACATGTCAGAGCCAATTTGCAACCTTAATGTGAAGCCCCACC
>JUBA01000183.1:0-24105 GCA_000818905.1 Trebouxia gelatinosa | reverse complement strand
GTGCTACTGTCTGCAATGCTTGTGTCTATGTTTGCCTGATCTGCATGCTTGCGTACACCTTGATTGCTTCATGCTGCACCATNTTGTTGTTACTTGCTACAGTTACGTGCGCACAGAAACCAAATGCCGTTTTGCATGCAGGGTGACTTGATACCCTGGATCATTGGGCAGCAGTTCCAAGATCCAGACTTCCCATCCCTGTCCGGCGCTAGAATCGTGCGCATCGCTGTGCACCCTGGCCTGAACAGAGCAGGGTAAGGCCCTGATACTCTGTCCCCCCCCCCCNGGGGATGTCTTGATTTTTGGAGGGTAGGTTTGGGCAGTTAGTGCTGCAGTTCTGTATCGTTGAGCCTCTGCACAATAGCATGTTTGCTGACTGCTGACAACTGTGCAAGTCTCTGCCACAGATACACAGAAGACAGCAACAAGCAGCGCCAAGCCACGAATGATTCATGGCTCTTCAGCTTGACAGACAAGTCCTGGACCCAGTACACAACTACAGGCACTGCAACTCCTCGGGTATTGCATGCTGCGCTGACAAGAGCTTGGTGGTATAGCCTGAATGGTCTGTCCAAACATTTCTGTGCATGCTCCTCACGGCTTCCAATTCCTTCCCCCTCAACAATTTCAAGCTGTCATATACATAATATGACAGCAGCATGACATGGATGCTGTGCAACAGTCCACATGCCATGATCTCAATTGCATGCCCCTAGTCTGAAACATGCCATGCCAGCTGCTTTGCACAACCCTTTCTGCGGCTTGTGTGTGCCCTGCAGCATCATGCTGCCATGCAAGCTGACCCACATGCAACGCAAGACCTTGCAAGGGCAAAGCATACATCCTGCAGTCCAGCAAGTCCACACACTTGGCAGACACTTGATAAACACTGCCTTGACCCCATCATAGTTTCATAGAAACCATCAAAAGGGATGCATGACACCAGTACTGTTGCTGGCACCCTTGCTGGCATTGAATTGTTGTCATGTTGTAAAGCATCACCCTCCATGTAGAATGTACTCACATGCATAAAATGTGAGTATCAGTTAGCAGTCGCATGCACCAGAGCAATGCACCCAACAAGGAGTTGGTTCTCTGATGTTTGCAGGCGAGAATTGCTGCACAAGCTGTGCGTGTTGGCAGCAATGTCTGGCTCATTGGTGGCTGGGATCCCGGCAACAAAGGGGATGGAGGAGAGATCCTGAATGATGTCTGGAGATTGAACCTCAACACCTCCCAATGGAGTCAGGCTGAACTGCAGGTGCCCTCCTTTTTTTTTCTTTTTTGTCATGTGTTTTTGAAGGCACTGGCGGCCAGGATTGACAGCATATGCCTTCACACATTGTCACAGCAGTAGGCTGTGCTTGCATACACAGCGCCATACTGTCATCCTTGTACACAAGGGTAGGCACAAGAATGCACGGCTGGTGAAACTGTGTCTCAGCGTGTATCTTACTTTTCTCAATGTCACAGGCATTACAGTGTACTCACAAGCTTGGCTCGGACAAACGAGCGCTTGGGGTACTTTTGCTGCCATTGACACGACTGTGAGCGTCTGTACAAGCAGTCCCAGCACAGCTGCATCAACTGCAAGCATTATGCAAGGCCTGCTCTTGATCTTGCTAGGACAGCAGTTGTGGTCACAAGCATATTGCACTCCACTATACTAGACAGAAAGCTTGTGGCTGATCAAACATGAGTCTGTATGCAGTCAAAGGAAGAGACCAGCCTGCAGCCAATATCGCGCTTCCAGGCAGTTGCATATGGGGAAACCATATACATACATACACACCGGAGCCTGCAAGACATACTGACCTTGGACGTGAGTAACCCAGACCAGCCTGAACTACACATTGTTCCTGTTTCCAGCACTAGTGGGTCCACACCAGCTGCAAGGTATGGGCTTCACAGAGGGCTGATGAGTAATCTCTGTCAGCCCTAGGCACTTCTTGGTTCTGATATGGAGTTTTCACGCTATGCGGTGCTTTGACTGCACACTTTGCACTCCAACCAGTAGCTTTATGCATAACGTGTCACCAGCACGCTGTCCTACAAGCAGGCCAGACTCTGTGTTACAAAAGAGCAGGCCCTCTCTGTTGTTTCCGTATAATAGAGAACCAGATACTGGCTCACGGATACCATCAATGTCCACAGGAGGAGCAGCAATGAACGCAATGATAAATACAGAAGAAAAAGACTATGCACTCTTGGGCCGCTCCTTCCTTGCTGCAAAAGCTGCAACAGCACACACCTGACATGCCAGTGCAAAGATCATGACTGTCTTAGCAAGATGAGTTCTGTTACATAGCATAACATAGTGGCTTGAGCTTGCTCACTCTCATGGCCAAGTCTTCCAGGACCATGCAAGCAAGACAGAGGTCCTGTGGCTTTACACAGGGTTTGAGTGTCAGTCATGTGGTTACTGCAAGTGCATCACATGCAAAGGCACTGCCATGGTGTTGTGCAGTTTGCATGACAGCTGCTGTTATGTGAGCGTCACACATCAGGTCTGATTAGGCACACACATACTGCTTGCATCATCATTCAGGCTCAGACATTGTGTAACAAACACGAGGTTGCTTATGCATACCTGGTGTGGAGCAACCTTGGAAGGTATAGATGTTCTCGAGTCTGCTGTGTAGCACACAATACAGTGAGGCATGACTGCCCATTTCTGCAGGGGTTTGCATTCGTGCACTGTTGTCGACGACAAGATGTACCTTTTTGGGGGCGCCAGCCAGCAAGGCAAAATGATGAACGACCTGTGGGTTCTTGACCTCAAGTCTAAGGAATGGACTGAGCTCCATCCAGAGGGGGAAGTGCCACACATCAGATGTTCACATACATCAGTCGCCATGGGGTCCTCAATGATCATGTTTGGAGGCTCCTATTACAGGCATGTGACCTTTGAGCTTGATAGCCAGAGTGTACTTGCTGCTGCTGCACATGTTTAGCATACAGCAGTTTGCCCACAGATAAGGTATAGATCCTTGGTCTGTTTTTGACTGCCCATTTCAATGAATTGATGCTGTCTACACATGTTCAAGACCATGTTCATTAGTGGCTGCCTGTGAAATGCATGCTCAGCGAACATTGGTATGCGGTATTCACTGTCTGAAACGGTGGGCTAGCAGCATGTGGCATGGCCATGTTACATGCGCAAACTCCTTTTTATTGCGTCGTACTGCGGTTACGCTCATAGTGTCCAGGTGCATTGTGAATCAAGCCTTGCTGACTCTGGTGGTTTCTTTGCTGATGTAGGGAAGATGGTGGCGGTCTGCAGCCACTAGATGATGTCTTGGTGTATGATACACAGCATAACACATGGGGGCAGACAACAGTCAATGGTGTTACACCACGAGCAAGAAATGCTGCTGTTGCTTGCAATCCATCAGACTCCATTATGCTACTGCATGGTGGGTGGTACCCTTTTCAGGAGACATACGATGACACTTTCATTCTCAAGCTTGTTGAACAGCAGTGATGTTGGCCCCCAAGCAAACTTAGCAGAATTTCAAGAAATGCTTGGTGTCATTGACCCTTGAATAGGTGTCAGGACATTCTACATAGGTACAGCCTGTGTGTCATGGAAACACAGCCTTTGCATGGCAAGCTCGCCATCGGTGATCTGCAGGATATCCTGCAGACTTCGACATCTGCAGGTGCATGCGCAATATATTAGACTTTGAGCATGCTCGATCGAAAGGGGTAAAGTAGCATCGTATATGCTGCATTGTGTCAAGCAAATCCAGTGCAATAACACAGCGTGATGCTCACTTGGGATTCATGATTACAAGTTGGGTGCCGTGAGCTTAGGCTGTAGAGTATCAAAGTCACTTGGTCCGAACCTGAAACTGAGTAGGGGATATAATGAGACAGAAGCATGAGAGGGTTTGTTTCAATAGGACTTCAGTAGGACTTTTCAGCGCAGCAATCTTGAAATTGTCTGGCTTTCCAAGGTGGTCCCAAATTGTCCACTTGATCGTGTGTTACCTACTCAATCACGAGTGTTTGGCTGTTGAAGGATTTCCCTCAGGCTGCCAGTTCACGCTGAGCACACGCAACCTTGTGACAGTAGGCAACGACAAATACAGCAACAGCTTCACGTTTCATTTGAAGGCTTACCAACAGATACTAAGCACCTATCAGGTGTGTTTTGTCCTGTTTCTGAACCCCAACATGCACTGACAAGCTTGTTTACTTTAAGTAGACGCCAAGTTGCTCTCTAGAGATGTGCACTGATGGGGCAAGTCTTAGCAGCATTAGCGAGGGCTGTACTCCCCTCCCTACTTGACTTGCCCCGAGTTCAGACAGCACTGTTTCCACCCCAAAGACTTCAATCTGGGTCTGCAGGCTCAGCAGCTGAGATCAGAGACCCTAGCTAGGTAAAATTGAGGAAAGCGGGATGGCAGGGACATGCATGCCATAATGTCTGCACTGTGCATGCGTGCTTGCCATGATACACAAACATGTGTATCCAATCATTGATTGCCATGGTATATACACATTTCATTGCTTACCACGTGACTTGACTACAGCAGACCCACATATGGCAAGTGTCAGATGTGACAAACGTTGTTTTATCGCCACAGTAAATGCTAGGTTTGGACCGCAAGTTGACCAAATTTCCTTCGACCTCAGAGACTACACCAGATCTGCTGAAGACATGCGAGAGGCAAACAGGTCAGTCTGCCGAGATCAACTATATCAAGTGGGCAGCCTTGTACTGCCTTCTCTAGGCGTAGTGCCATGAGGCCACATCCCAAGGTCTCGTAGTCACGCATCAGCGTCCAAAATGCAAACAGAGTTGTTGCGTCCATGAAACGATTGAGGCTTCGTGTGATTGATATATCACTTGCAGAAAAGCTCCGTACCACTTGGAGTTGAAAACAGTTTGAGGCAGCTGCAAGCCCGCTTGAGGCAGCTGCAAGCTTGATCAACCGGGAGGTTGGGCAGCTTCCTTCTGCTGCATACGTGTCTATTTCCTCACTGAAGCGTCTGACGTTGTCCAAACGCGTTTTAGCCGTGGTTAGGTGGCAGTCACTTTCCACGAACAGGCAGCCGTGTGAGCGCCAATTCTCTCGTATCACTTTGGCAGTGACTAAAATTGTTGCAGCAGTGTCTAGCCGGGGATTTGCCTTGTACTTTCCAGGCACAAACGCGTGCCACACAGCAACTGACAGAGCCTCGTACTTTGCAGTATTGATCAGGTTGCCATCGTCGACAGCATCGTAGACGGCTCTCCGGCCAACAGTATGTCGCATCTCAGACAGTGCATCCATGTATCTCACACAGTTACGGGTGCGGATGACGTACCTGACTTTACCTGCAATTGCAAGCCCTCAACAATCGTGCCCCTACACAGATGTACCGCCTATGCCACCCGGTATGGTGTTCGACTGCCGATGCCGAGCTATTGACACCGGTGATCATGAGAGGAAGAAGAGCTCGGAATGTACCAAAATTGCTGGAGTACTGTGGAGACAACACATGAACAACATAGACCAGTGACAACAGGACAAGCAGTCCTGGTCCCTACATGGTCTTTAATGATGATTCTTCTGTAGGCTTCTTCTTCTTTACCACAAATCGTTGAGGGGCACAAATCTTACACGCTCATAGCATTCACCTCCATGCGTCTCATCTGGCTGCTCAATGACTGCAATCACGCTGAATTCTTTGATTACAGTTCAGGTGATTTCAGATGGCAATGGTGCGCACAATACAATGAATCGCCTTGTCGTATCAGAAGATCAAATGCGCACATGTGATATCAGAATTGATAGCAGAGACATTCAACTAGTCACACTTGATGTTTCTGTAAATCCGCCTGACAAACAAACTAGAGCCAAGGTAGCCCAAGGCACCACACATGATACCAAGCCCTAAGCAAAACATCAAAGTGTACCCAAAATAGAAGCATGTCTGAAAAAAACCTGTCATCTTGGTCTTGAACATGAAGTAGTGGATGGAGTAGAGAAAAACATACAACGCTGTAGAAGCTGCTGCAAGGAAGGATGTCCACTGCCAATGGTAATTTTCAGCATTGAGCAAAAAGTAGGTGCCCACAATTGTGACACAGACTGTGACCACAGCAAGGATGAGGAACACCAGCAGCATGAAGCCATATACGTAGTAGACCTTGTAATTCCAGAATGACGTAAAGATGAAATACATCTCAATGAAGATGCTGCCAAATGGCAACAGGCCGCCCAAAATGGCGATGACAGGGGCAGTAAGGTACCACTTTCTTTTAGGAATGGGTGATGGAATGCGCTTCACCCTACATGGGTTATCTGGCCACCCATTCCAGTTTCTGCCCACTACTGTTCCCAGCAGGCAAAGCGGGATGGAGATGAACATCCATATGAGTAAGACGATGACAATGGACCCAAAAGGCACAGCTGCCAGGGAATGGTATGCAATGGCAATGGTGTTTAACACAAAGGCGATGCCAAAGAATGCCATGGGGAAGACTGTGGCAGTAAAGATCATAGTTCTGATCCAGCTCTTGCCATCATGGCGAGCATAGTAGCTGCCAGAAATGTATCCGCCAACATAGGATGTGAGAGCATAGCAGATGATGAACACTGTCAGGATGGTGCCTCTCTCCTCAAACAGTGTGCCTGAAATGCCAAGTAAAATGTCAAGCTAAGATATCAGCAAATTCTCAGATGGTGCTACACATGCAAAGGGATGTTGCTACAGAAAGTGTTGGCCTATGCTAGCATGCAGACACGGCAGAGTGCTTGTACAGCAGGTGTGGCAATTGAGCCATCAATTATAAGCCTCAGCAAAGGCGGTTGCAATCATGGTCCTTGCATGCGTAACTACATCATACGCGCCTCAACCCTCCAATCTCTTTTTCAACACCTTGAGGACAGCTCACCTGCGATAGTGATGAGGATGACAAACAGCACCAACAGTGCAAGCTGCACTCCTGTGCCAAGGAGAGCTGCCAGAAGAGACAGGTTGGCAGGCGGCCGAAATACGTCCCCATGCACCAGCTTCCAGCCAGATTCCTCATTGATGTCTCGCTCCAGCGACTCTATGTCATCGTCATCCCTGGTGTACTTGGCGTAGTCATTGCGCAGCGTCCGCAGCAGTATCATGGCCACAAGACCCGTTAGGAAAATGACCATCATGAAGGAGTTGAAAATGGAAAACCAGTGTATCTGCATGACAGGGTATCAGTGGTGATGTACACCGTAAGACATGTTCAACATCATGGCAGCACAACAAATGTTGGGCACACTCATGCAGCATATTGCAAATGACCTGCTGCCGGTGATCAGCAATGGCTTTGCAAACAGAAAGCAGCACTTGAAGCCCTGGTTCATCTTTGAGATGTTGCAACTGTACCATGTACAGCAACATTTTGGCCGCTGCTGAAGTCTCTGTCTCATGGCTGCGCCACATGTAATACTACAAATAAACACAAAATACAGTACCTGATGTTCAAAGAAGTTGTAATCCAGATATCGCTCAAAGCGCCGAGTGAAGTGAGTTTCAGTGGGGACCCATGTGACCGAGTAGGTGAACTCAATCTTGGTTCCTGCTGCAATGGGCTGCAAATCCTCAGAAGTGAGATTGACCTGAATGATCTGCAGAAGCACACGTATGTGCTCAGACGCTCTGATACATCTGTTTGTCAGCGTATGCATTTGGGCCCCCCGCATTGCTGTGCTGAAACCAGTCCATTCTCTTCTCCATGTGTGCAAAGCTGCAGACTTACATGTGCCCAGTAATTTGTATGAAAGAGCCAAGCGCTGCAATGCGCATTGCAACAGCAGTGGTTGGCTTCTGCATGATACATTGCTTTAGTGAAGGCAGAAGTCAACTTGCAAAGCAGCTTTGTCACGGATCGTGAACAAGTAGTTGCATTATACCAACCCCGCATAACACTACAGTGCAATGCAACCACGCCTGCAGAAGATGTACATAGTATTGTGAAAGTTTACAGCTTTGTGCTGACAACATGGCATACCACCTCTTCAGACAGCTGTGCTCTTGCTTGAGTACTGAATGTAGGCAAAGCCGTGCAAGGTGCATTGCAAGCATGCTGCTCACCCTGTCTTCATTGAAGTTGATTTCCAAGCTTTTGTGGGTGTACAAGTATATATGCTCATCATCCTTTGCCTCTTCAGGGGGCAGTCCAACAAAGCCCCACACAGGCAGCTCATCCATGAATAGCTCATACCAGTAGTGTTTCTTCACTGCTTTTCTGAATGTTGCTGCTTGCGTGTCAGTCAGGCTTGTGGTGCAAACCAACTTCTTGGCTACATTCGCTGCAGGAAACCAGCAAGGATTAGGATCACACATGACCTGATTGACGCTGTCTTGCGAACCATGTAACAAATAGAAGCACAAGCTTTAGCGCTGGTCTAGTAGATGCAGAGTTGTGCAGGTCCACAGCATGCAGGCTCATGCACCAATAGCTGTTGATCAGGATGCAGCCAAACTGGAGCCCTGCAGTGTCCGAAATGTGCATAAAGTACTGAAGGCTTCTAGTAATGTGCTGATACAATTGTTTGCTGGATGTTGAAAAATGCATCATGTTTTCACTGCAGTCCAAGTTTGATGAGTTTTTGCACATGCTGGCTTGCGAGAGGATACGTACAAGAGCTTGCTGCAAGATGTGTGTGCAGTTCAGGTGTACGTACTTTTGAATTTCACGTCGAGCTGGCTATCTATCAGTTCATTGCCTTGCAGCACCTCTCCTAGCCCTCCCCATTTGTGCTTTGGCTTGCCTGCATCTGTTGGCGCACAGAAAGGCAGGTAGTAATAATTGTAGGTCTCCTGTGGATTGTCGTATGGCCCTACTTTGTTGACCCAAAGCCTGACTGCCTCATTATCTTTGTACTGCAGCAGAAGCAGTGTGTGACACCAGGAGTGAGTGACACCAATCGTCTCACGAGCTTGTCAGAGTACCGTCTGCCAGCAAGGGCAAAACCAAGTGCGTGGCAAACCTTATGACTGTGCTCATCCGCTGTTACCAACAAGCTTGACAGCATCAACACGCACAGGGGCACCCCAACTCCCCGCCACATCGCAGCGCTAGGAACTGAAACCAAACTGAACGGGTGGCCCGTCGAGGGGTAGCTTACGCTCGCATGTTACTCGCGATAGGAACCGATCCAAGCTGCTCAAAGACAAGTATTGGCACTTCCGACTGATCAGTCAGCGCAGGCGCGAGCGTCTGGTCGCTACGCCAACGGAAACACACTCGTTGGCAATGAGGCACCGTGGCCCAATAACGTCTTCCAAGGTTTTGACGGGCGGGAAGGAAGCATGCGCGTCACAGCGGTGCTGTACTGAGCAGAGTNGCAGCTGAGGCCTGGCCTCCTTCTTAGGTCGCCCTCGCTTTGGAGTTGCAGGCTTTTCACGTTCAGCTTGTAGTGCTCTGACACCACCAAGCCGGTGGGGTTGTTGGACTTTGTGCTTGTTCAAGTGTGAGCTCAGCAGGCGCCTTAACGGTCGCCGTACACAATGCGGAGANGCTGAAGCTAAGTACAAAGTGGTTGTGTACATCACAACCCAGCATGACTGTTGACAACTGTGCAGCAGGCAGAAACTGTANACAGGGATGGCAGGGCTTTGGTAAAGACAGAGTGGCTTGATCATGAAGGTTATTTGCAACCACATGCCACATGACTATTGGACATTGCTGATGATTTTAGCTTTTGTATTTGTAGGTGCATGTCAGATGGTGCTCCAGCTGCATGGGCAGCTCCAGTGCTGGGCTACTCCCTCTGTATAGGCGTTGCTGACCTGTTAGGGACCCATTGCTGCTGAAGCTAAGTACAAAGTGGTTGTGTACATCACAACCCAGCATGACTGTTGACAACTGTGCAGCAGGCAGAAACTGTAGCAACGCTGGCAGAAGCGCACGGAACAGCGCGTCTCCCAGAAGTGTGTTGCCTCCTGACATGCAGCCAGAATGTGTGNCCGTTGCAGGTACAACATCACAACAACGTCCCACACGCCATCGGCAGATGTTACACGTGTTGACCTCAGATGCTTCGCATCAACTTGCAGGAGCTTTGCTTGCACACTGTAGCAGATAACTTCGATGTCTCACCATCTCTGGCGTATCTACCTGAGCCTCAGCTGAGCAAGCTCATCAGCCTACTCAGCCTAGATCTTCCTCTAGAGCTTGCTGGCTCAGTAAGCTCCCAGTCAAACTAGAAATTCCTATTCACTTGACATCTGCATAGCCACCTGCCATGACGCAGGCATTGCGTTTTATATGATGCTAATTTGTCGTGTTGTGCAGATGATAGACAACGAAGAGTACTGGCAGCGGCGTGCCATGAAAAGGTGGACAAACTGCCAGGCAGGTGCTGCCTCTGTCTGTTGCACAGCCAAGCAAGTGTGCAAGCTTGCGGGCTGTGAAGTATCCAATGTGGAGGCTGAGTACACCTGAGCAACACATGTGCTCAATGTGCCAGGCCTCAGGCTACTGTCAGTCCTGGAAGCAGCTGTATATGCAAAGGAACCTGGAAGACGAGCTTGAGATGTGAGTCCATGTGATTGCACTCACCACAGGCAGCAGCCCGCTTGCTTGTGAAGCATACCGCAGTGCCACAGCGCTGCTTGCATTCTAGCTGGTCAAAAACAAGTGAGGTGATTGGTGTTCTTGCAGATTTGACCCTGCCACATCTGATATCAACAGCTTGAAGCGACTGCTCACCTTCTCTAGCAAATTTGTCAATGCTCTGCACTTGCAGCAGCTGCCCTCGCACCTTGATCTCCAAATCATATTTGATGCCATGCGCAGGTAAGTGCTACAGCGTTGCACGTGTTTCGTCTCTTGCAAGCCGAAAGCAGGGCAATAAAAGCAGGGCATGGCTGGATTTGCTGGTTGCCTTCTCACAGTCAATGTGCATAGACAGTATAGCATGCTTTGTGTGCATGCAACACATGCTAGCCACACCATCTCAGAGCCTACCACCATCGAGTCATTTTGTGGTCGACGTGACTGACACCTTGTGCAACAAACTTCTTGTCTGTGCAGTGGCATAGCTCACTTCACCCTCACATACGGCCTAAGAAACACAGGCATGAACTACGACAGAGCAATGTTTGGGATGAAACTTCCAGATTGCAGATCACTTGCTAAGACATTGGAAAAAGCTGAAGCGCTAGTAAGCCTGTCGCTGCCTGGCAACCTGTTGGAGGACGACAAGATCAGGATGATTGCTAGTGGACTGGTGGACAACCACTCTGTCGTGAATCTGGATCTCAGCCATAACAAGGTAATGCTACATCCACTTGTGAATACAGCTCTACTTTACCTCAGGCTACTATGGCAAATGCTCTGCTACATGCTTATGGGTGGCTTCACGAGCTTCAGAGAAAGCTTCCGTTATTTGCAACATGTCAATTTAGCCTTTAAGAGCATAGTGCATGACAATGCGGTTGTCTGTTGTAATGTAATGTCGTAATCTTCAGTCACACTGACACACAGCCTCGTCTGCAGATTGCTGACCGTGGCGTCAGAGCGTTAGTCAAAGTCTTGGAGAACAACAATGTTGTGTCCTTTCTCAATTTGCAAGACAACCAGGTAAGCTCATGCAAATGTCACACATGCAGTGGCATTCTATCACAGTTAACCCAGATCTATTGACACCTTGGCAGTGACATCTCACCAACATCAGAGCAGTGCAACTTCATTTGTGACAATGCTGAGGGCTCTACACTTGTTGTGCTCTTGCCTATCTACTGACTCCAGACCTCACGTTTGCTGTTCACCGTTGGTGTGCTCTCAAGTCTCACTCCATTGTGCTTTTAGGTGCATGCAGAAGGAGGCAAAGCTCTAGCACGAGCCCTCAAGGGCAATCGCTCCCTCATTTCTCTCAACATGTAAGTCTATAGAGTTTACTCTCTTCTGTCATGTGTGGGGCTGCAGATATGTGTGACAGCATGCTATGATCTGTGCTGCATGTCTTGGCAGCGACATCTCAAGAGCTCTGCTTTTCTCACTGCTCTGTTGATGCTGGACTCACCATGTTCATTGCTTGCAAGTTAACTTTGCATTTGCTTGATGTTTACATGACTGAACAGTGGCAAGCGCCACTTCAGGCACCAGCAACACATGTGTGTTGCCAAAAGTCAGTATGCAGATGTGATGACCCAATACGGATAGAGCTTTCCCCTTTCAGCTCAAACCCGGTGTGCAGGAGGCTTAACAGGCTAGGTGAGGAGGGCTGCTCTGCAATCTGCTCAGCCCTGCCGGGCAATGCCCTTCTGGAGTGCCTCAGCCTGAGTGCGAATGACGCTGGTCCCCAGGTATGCTGCATGGTACTTTGCTCTTCCTTGTATTTGCATATGTCCTAAGTGGCAGAAGTAGCAAGATAGCAAGACTTCGCAGGCAACTTGACTACCTTTCACCTTGAGGTGGTCACATCTTGTATCACACAGTAGAATCATCAAGCTTGGGTTTGTCGAGGTTGATGCTGGTGTTTTGAGATTATTGCAAGACATGTAATGTATTGCAGGGCCTCATGATGGTGGTTTATGTTGTTTGTGTTTTAAGGACAATAAATGTCTGGTCTAAGTTCAAGCAGGACCAGATATGCCGGAAACAAGTAGCTATGCTTGTTCTACTTATGCTTCACATTGTCGCACTTCGTTGCTGTGTGCCGATGAAAAGGTTGTGACAGGCTTCAGGCAGATTCACCAATGTCCCTAATCTCTATTGCAGAGCTCTGCCATCAACCCTGTCATGTCTGTGAGCACTGCTTGTATGCAGGCACAGGTTGCTGCTTGCTGCTCTGCTGCTGTGAGGCGCTTCGCCTCTAGTTGTAGCCTCCAGTGCAGGTTCTCGTTTTCTTTGCCCAACTCAGCAATCTGCATTTGTCACATGTGAGCATCTGGTGCACGGCAAATGAGGCACTGACTATATGGGTCCACTTGCATATAAGGTGTGAGGGCTTGCAGAATGGCAGTGAGGTGAAGCAATGCAAAATCGAAAGGCGCCATCAAAGTGTGGCCCATGTCAGCCGGTGGTGTTTGTGTACACATATATATATTGTCAGCTACTGTTGCCAGGCTGTCAGCCTTCTGCTGCAACAGTCAGCAGACATGCACTTTCTGAGTAGCAGCTTACCCTGGCATTCAGTGCCTCGCTTTGCTCACTCAGTGCCTGCTGTGCCGAGATGGACTGCTGTCTGCCTACTGCTGCCTTGTCGCTGTCGGCAGCCTTCAGCTGTGCCTCTGCCTCAGACAAGTCATGGGACAACTGTTTTACGACGCCTTCGAGGAACAGTACCTGCTGGCATACAAAGCTTAGTGATGCCTTCTAGATCTGAACCTTGCACTGGAAGAGGCAAAGCTGGTCACCAAGCTGTTGAATGCCAGAACGGTGTTGGCACCAAGTCTACTGGCTACTCTGCAAGCAAGCCAAAAGCAGATGGTGATGCAGAACTGCTCAAAGACTTCACCTTGTCCTGTAGGACTCCTGCCTGGCCCTCAACAGCCCCTAGGGCACTTGCAGGATCAGCCTTGGGCAGGCCATTGCTGCTAGCAGCACTCCTGTTTGCGCCCTGCCCCAAGATTGGCTTGTCAGAGAAGCCCTGCCTAGGACTTGCAGGCCAGGCACCTTGTAGGGCCCTTTTCTCTGCAAGAGCCCTGGCAACCAAGGCGTCCCCAGTGCCTGGAGAAGCCCTGCTGCTGAAAGAACCCCCTGGTGGAGATTCAATATCACGGGTGCTCAACTCAGGCTGCAAGTTCTGCACGCAATCTTCCTGCTGCTGCCCTGTGGCGCTGTGATGCAAATGGATGTCAGCGTGCTTTGCATGTAGCCTGGGACTGCTGGCTGCACTTGACTGTGACGTGTCTGCGTCTGATGTCTCAGCCAGCAGGCTGCCTACAACGTAGCTGCCACTTTCTTGAGAATGCTGTGCCTGCTGGGCATGGTGGGGTAGATGCGTCACCTCCACACCAAGTCGTGCGGTAGTGCTACTCTCCTGAGGTGAAAGGCCCTTTCCAGCCTGCAAGCTTGCGTTCCTGACATTCACATCACTGCTGGAAAGCTCTGCTGCATCAGCTGCAACTACGCCAGCGTCATGTGTGGTGTTCTGGTCTGCTTTGCGAGCTGCTGTGTCTATAGCTCTGTAGCCAGCTGGCATGTCTGCAACATCCTCAGCAGCATCAGCTACATCAGCACGCATGGTTGGAGATGTAGCTGCACCAGATTGCAGCGGGGCGTACACAGATGCAACTGGTAGTGTCAGTGCAGGTATGTCAGCACGGCTGCGCTGTGGCCTGAACTCCCTCTCTGGCACAGACCGTACACTTGACAGTGACCCTGCCTGATCCTTGGCATCCACTGCAGTTGCATGTGTTGCATTGGTCTCTGCACTGGTGCCGCTCGCATCAAGCTGATCATGCTTTGCATGCTGAGCAGCAAGGTTTGACTGTGTGCCAGAACCTGGGGAGCTGCTTTGCCTGGTGCCTACTGGAAGGGCATCAAGGTCATCTAGGTCGTATGCAAATTCATCGTCAGACACTGACTCTGCCCCCGCTGATTCTGGTTGACTACTGGTGCCCACTGGACCAGACTTGATTACAGGAGCGTTGGCAACAGCAACAACTGATGATCTGGGTGTTGCAACTGAGTTACGGGGAGCACGTGAGTGAGTCAGATCCTGTGCAAAGCTGGGCTCATCTGCCAGCTCTGGTGCTGCTGCTGCTGGCTTCTTACTGAAACTCTTGAAGCGGAATGAGTCTGAAGGTTGCAGCGCAGCAGGATCAGCAGAGCTCAAACCAGCGGGCTGTAAGCCGTAAGGAAGGCTGTTGAAACGGCCTGGCACAGCAGAGCCCTGTGTGGATGCGCTGGTGCCCCTGCTTGCAAGGCTGTCTGTCTGAGAGGCTGCGCGAGACTGCACCTGTGACTTGGTGGCCTTGCTGTCTGTGCTGCGGGAGGTGCGCAGCTTGGAGAAGCCCCGTGTCAGAGGGGCCAGCATGCGGCGCAGAGGCGAGGGGCTCCGCTTCCCCTTTTTGCTATTCACAATTGTGCTGCTCAAGGATCGCTCATTTGCCTCCAAGTCTGCTTGCAACATGTTCACCTGCGGAGTGTCAAGGCACCGGTCTACAAGCTTACTCGAGATCAGAACGTGCTCAACAACCCAGGCAGCGCACAAGGTCAATCAGCACACAAGTCTGTCTGCAAACATCAGCATACGACTACTTAGGGCATGCAATCGACGTGCTACTCCAGCATGGCATGACAACCTGCAGCTGCTTTTGCAAGGACATTGAAACTTGTTGTGAGTAGCAGCAAGCCCAGGAGTGTGTCCAGGCTTGCTACAAAAGAGTGTCCAACTGCGTTTACGGTCCAATTGCGTTTACAGTGAGGGAGCAAACACATGGTAACAGCTGGTGCAGAAGACAGCATGTGTGCAACCTGTGGGTTGGTCTGCGTCGGGGCTAATGTCAGTCCTGCAGGCAAGGAGTCTCTCCTGAGTGCAGCTGCATTGCTGAAGCTGGCAGGAAGCTCTTGACTCATTGACAACCCAGTGCCAGCCTGCACCAATTCCAGTTGCAGCAACCATTGCAGCCTTCAATACTGCTGTATATGCGCTACAGCGTATTTACATGACAGACCAGACTTATGCAATCTACGCATCTGTTGCTCTGCATGCACGCCATCAGGGCAATGGGTGAAGCGCTGCACACATACGGGACACCTGCAATGATGTAGCGACTGCAACTTACGTGCTTGAGTTGGGGTGGTGTCATGGTCAACAGATGCAGTGGATGACCTGGATATGTGCTTCATGCCATTGGGTCAACCTGACAATTTGGCATAAGCATAAAATGCAGAGCTGTAAGCAGCCTTATTGCACTTGTTGCGTTGCAATACATTCAGGCTTTGCTGACCTGCTGAGTGGTTGACTGGCTCCGCAGCAAACCCAGCTCAGCTGGTGATGGGTCCCGCTTGCTCTTGAAAGACACACTGATTGTAGGCACGTTGGCAGGATTAGCACTGTCATCTGTGCCAAGTGGTATTCCCATCTGTGCATGCACATCATGAATTTACGACGTGCAACATAATGCTCCCTGGAATGGCCTGTTAGGCTGTGCGCCCACTGAGTTTATGCGTTATCAATGCCACCGCAGTGTCTGCGTGATAGGAAGTTGTCAAGCGGAACTCTGAAACATTGCAGAATGTGTGCATTTAGGCAGCAGCCATTTGCAGTCACCATTTGGGGGTTTTGGATGCAATCATGTATGCAAATGTTATTGACATCAGTGCACTGAGGCAGTATTACTTGTCTCATGCATAAGATTCGTGGCATGTAGTAGTAGGACTGCTATACAAGCAAGCTTTAGTGTCTTTGCATACAGCAACTGCACCTGCTTCACAGTAGACTGGCTTCTGGTGAAGCCCAGCTCAGCAGGAGATGGGTCCCTCTTCTGCCTGGGTGATAAACTTAGCTGATCAGGTCCCAAACTAGCATCGCCAGGGCTTGTCTTGCTGTCTATGCCACCTGCCACACTGGTTCATGTTTTGCTTGACAGATGCATTGTGAATTGCATGCCAAATCTGCAACACTTTTGACCGTGCAGACAGTTTCGCTGCAGTGTGCTGACAACAAGTGTCAATCTCATAGCAAGCAATCATTTGCATTGCGGCGCCGTCCCTGTGCATATGTACACCTTGCACAGAGGATGACAGCACCCTTGCAAGTGGCTGTTGTTGGCTGTAACAATAGCAGGGGTGTTGCATGCACAATCATCACTAATACCGCAGTCTGAGGGAACAGCAAGTGTGCTCACCCGCATTTGATCTCAGAGAAGGTTGCTTGGGTGACTGACCCACAGACAGCGAGTTGAGCTTCTTGGCAGGTGAGATGTTGCGCTCAGTTGTGTCATCTGCCAGGGACGTCATCTTGCTCAAAGGGGAGCCAGCAGCCTTGATCTGCAAAGTATGGCTACCCTTAGCGGGCTTGCGGGGGCTATGATGCAATGATCACTGGATAGATATTGCTTGGTAGAGTTCTGGTGCCCTGAAATGGTGCCAAAATTGCAAGTATATGTATGAACACACACAAGGGGGCATTTCGTGTGGTAGATTTGTTGGTCAGGAGCAAGCTGAAGCTCAGGCACAGCACCACTAAAGTGATCTTTTTGAGTTGAAGACAGCATGGGAGCCTGTTTGGAGGAACTGCTGCCTAGCACCGGCACAAAGTCAGCAAACGCATACCTTCTGGCCTTCCTTTGCAGAGGCATTGCTGGGGTCAATGCCAGGCCAAAGTGATCCTGGCTTTGTACTGAGAATGTCAGACGGCGCAGCGTGCTTGAGACTGCTTGGCACTTGCATTGATTGCAATGGCTGGTCGGCTGGCTTAGCACTGCCTACTGTCTTGTTGACTTGCTTGTCCTTGGCTGCATCAACTTTGCGCTGGTCGACAAGAGCCTGCACTGTTGCTTCCAGCTGCTGCAGTATGGTTTTGGCTTGCTGCTCAGAGGCTGTTTTCACTCTGAGCTCGCGGGTTCCCTTAGGGGTCTTCAGTTGTATGTCGAAACATTCAGCTGTGCCAGGGTTATGCGTACGCAGGGTCGAGGGCAGCCATTTGACAATGACTTCGAAAGGAAACCGTTCAAGATGCTGCACAAACAGCACACTTTCAGTTGTGCCACGACCGGATTTCGCTGATATGAATAAGATCTTGCACCAACGTGCGGTTTCGCAACGTACCTGACCCTTCTCGCTGGTCAAGTGCACCCCGGCAGACTCGATATTGAGTAGAACCGCCTGCTCTTGATTGTCAGTCCCGACCAGCTTGACCAGGTGTGACTGTACCTTCATGCCGCTCTTTACGCAGCGACTCAATCATGCCGCTTTAAAACTCCGCAAGATGCTGTGCACGGGTCCATGGCGACAGTTGCCGGAGCTGCTTTGTGAAGCCTTGTGAAGCCAACATCAGGGGCGCACGTGCAGGACTTACTAGCTTCACGTGAAAGTTAGTACACGCCCTACATGAATCGCATGACTTGAATATCTTGAAGGTCAGCGACCAAGACTGCCGACATGCCATGGTCCGCCGCGAGAAGTTTCAAGACAGCAACGCCCTGATTGCCATCAGTAGGCAGCTGAAGGCTGGCTCGCGTCCGCCGACCGCCCAAGCCTACAATGTTGAAGCAGCAGCTAAACCTGTTAGCCTAGGCGCTCCTGACACAAGACCGCACCAAATAATTACACAGGAACTTGAAGATCCCACGTCGCTCACAGTTCTGCAGTCCAACGCAGCCAGCCGTCCGGCGACACAAAAACGCTCCGCACCACTGCCAGCAAGCGATAGTAAGCCTGTCAAGAAACCCACAAAACAGCCCCAAGAGAGGTCGACAGCACAAGTGTCCAAGGTTGAGCTTGAGAAGCAGCAGCTGCAAGCTGATACAGCAAGTGGTCACACTCGGTTACATGCTCCTTCTCTGCCCAACCTCCCACCCAAGCCTCAAACAAATACAGGACAAAGCAGCTTGCCAGTAGTTGGGCTGCAAAAGACAGAGGCTTTTGCATCATGGTTCACTTCAACCTATACTCATGCATTTTCTGAGGAACTAGCGGCTATGCAAGAAGGCCAAGACATGTCTCCTGCACAGCTCAAGTTGCTGCTCAGAACCCTACAATTGGGCGCCAGCAGCTATGATGCTGATGACCGTCATCTTCTGTCTCAATTGCAGACAGCTGGTCAGTCTGCATCGGTTGGACATGTGGCTGCATGGCTATAGCAATAGCCATTGCAGCAGCTTAAGTGAAGTGCGCCTATGGCACTCGCCCTGTCAGCGCACACCCCTAGGGTGCAACTTAGTGTTCAGACTGTGAGTTCATGTTGGCGCTCAGAACTAGGATAGGACATGCCTAGTAGGTACCTAGCATCGGCTGGCACACCTGTAAATTATTATCATTGTTATTAAGTGAAAGCTTCGAGTGAAGGTCCAATGACCTGGCATTTCCCAGAGCTTCTGCAATTCAACACAGTGGTTTATGCTGTATGCTCTTTGTTCATTATGCGCTGTGTGGACAGCATTGATGTTTGAGGCAGCACTTACGGTGTTTGTGTGTGTTTGCACAGTAGCACACTCTGTGAGTAGATTCAGAGTGTCTGATGTGTGACCCTTGCAGTAAATTGAGTATGGTAGCGGGTGATGGCATGGTCAAGCAGATTAGTGACCTGTTTGGTGTCGCGGTGTTCTATGTTACAAATTAAAAGGGGCCTCCCAGGCACATACAAAGCTACAGGCAACTAGGATGGTAGTCGTCATGACAAAAACAGAATCAGCTGCAATTGCTGTTCCTGACACTTACACTCTGCCAGTGTGTGATGGAGTACATATGGCAAAACTAGGCACAAGCGGATTTGACTCTGCCTTAAGTTCGGCTACAGGTACTGTCTTGGTGTGGGCTCTGCATCAGCTTGTGACCAGGGGTACTGGCAGACGGCATGGACAACACTGCTGCCCCACCCAGCCATGCAACCCCACAAACTCAGCATCGATGTTATCACCTGGCACATGTGGGCGCAACAGCTTCACAATGACGTACCTCGCTGACCTGCAAGGGAACAGTAAAAGCATATGTCACATTGCAGCACGCAGTGTTCATCACATGGTCTCATGAAATCCCAAGCTACCATAAGGACAAATGCACCAATAGGAAATTTGCAAGATTCCTCAAATGCAACTCGGGAAAGCAGGAGCTGTACCTTGGAATCTTGGGTCTGACACAGGCTGAGTGATTGTGCTGTGTATTCAAAAAAGCCAGTGGCATTGGTCTACTGAATATCGGTTGTAGTTGTTGTCTGAGTGGCTTTAGCACATCTTGGTGGTGCATGTTTGCACCTTGCATCTGCACAGTGGTCCTTGCCAAGGTCTGTGACTGCTGACACCATGCTTCTGAGACTGCATCAAAGTCTTGCTGGTTCTGAACACCATCAAAGGCTTCCAGTCCAGCAAGGTCTGGGTCATCTGCATGCATATGCTGTCAATGATGAAGCATTAGCATGCCCAATTCTAGTGCTTGCCACTACATCTGTTGATCTTGCATCTGATGTAAGCAACCATGACATGTTTGTGAAACATGTTTGGCTTACCCCATGAGGTTAACAATACTGCTTGTGCTGCAGGGCAGCTATAGCCTTCAGTAGGAACTTTGAAGATAACCGTATCAATGGTGCAGTAGCGTGTGTTGCTGTGTCTTGCAACAATATTAACACCATGATTGCACCTGCAGCAATGGTATGCAGCTGAAGTGCTAGGCCTGCAGGACAAGGTGAACAAGCAAGTTTCAGAGAAGCTCAAGGAAATGTGATTTGAAACCTTACCCAAGCTCTGAGCTGTAGCACGACTTGTTATCATTGAAGAGCTGCTCGCAGGCATGCTGTGGTGAATACTGGCCACCTGCACAGCTGTAAACTGGTATCAACTGACTGACTGCACGACTCATCGGCCGTGCCGAAGCTGGAAACGCGCGTTCACCATCGGTAGAAACCGCACGAAAAGGTAGCACAGAACCCACGGCACGTGAGTCGCCAAGTGTGGCTCCATTGCCGTTTTGTAGCTCATGAACCAGCTCCTCTGAAGACTTGGAGGTTGACAGCTCGTGCAGGGCAGCCGAGTCTGCTCGTGCGCGCGCGCTCGCAGGCTGAACCATCGCGGTGTCCTCGACAGCTGTGCAGGGCTTGCAAGCTATCAGATCGTTGTACACAAAACTGTGCAGTCGATCGCAGATTGTGCACAGCTGTGATCACTGTCAGCGTCCTTCGCACGACTGAGCCCAGGCGCTGAAGGCGGGAGCACTGACAGTAATCGCCTTTCTACACAGCTAAAGAGTACGCAAGCAACAACTGGGCTAACGTAGCACAGCATGGTTGTAGATGGCCGAGGAAGCGATCTCGTTAAAACTTGGCTAAAGTGGGTTGAGTCAACATAAGGCCTTAGCCAAAGTTGTTCCAGCCCTACTATGCAATGACGGCCAGCGCAGCGTAACATGCAGCGGAACACAGCTGCAGCTTACTTGAGATGGCCGTCTGCAGCTGAGCATGCCAACTTGAGGCTCTGTGCTGGGAACCAGCAATCACCTCACGTCCAGACTCGCAGCAGCTTCCTCAATTGAGTCTTGCAAGGCTTCGCACAATCACAAGCACCTTTTACTGCCCTACCTCGAGATATTGTTGTAGATTATTGTTGTAAAATTGCATGCGCAGTTGCAACGTCCAAAACTGTAATTTGAGCTACGCAAAGGAGAGTCTCATGAGATCAACAACACGGTCAGAAGCAGACATATACCATCTTGATCTCGAGAGCTCTGTTGTTGCTGATCTTGTGCGCATGACTGCTAAAGCAGGAGCCCGCAAGGGCATGATACTCTGACAACAGCAACCACTTATGACAGTCGGCCTTTATAAATTAACCCGAGATGTGCACACCCCTGAGTTGGTGCATTGCTGCAGAAACCAGGCCGCATGCTCAAATGCTGCCCCCCAAAGGTGCTACCTAGCCTTTGGTCTAAGCTGCTAAGGTGTCAGGCTGCGACACGGCAGACCCAGGTTCAAGTCCCAGTGGTAACAAGCTGATTTTTCGGACTTCTGGGTGGGTTAAATAGGGAGGGGAATATCTGTCCTCGCCAATGCGTGTATGGCACTCGCCCTGTCAGCGCACACCCCTAGGGTGCAACCTAGTGTTCAGACTGTGAGTATATGTTGGCGCTCAGAAATAGGATAGGACACGCCTAGTAGGTACCTAGCATCGGCTGGCACACCTATAAATGTATGTATATATGCTCAAATGCTGTGTCTGATGCGTGTGTGCATCAAGTGCTCGCAGAAACCCATAGTTGCGGACACGCGAACGCATGCTTGTGCAACAGGCAAGATGAAAGTCCTGATCATATTGTGCGCACTACTGGCGAGTGCTAGACTTTGTGTTGCACTGCCACAGCTGTACTATACCGGAGACAGTTATTTTAGGTCTCCTGCTCAGTCGCACGTTTCAGCAGAAGCAGTGACAGTTGCTCTTGCATCTCTTCTGGGCGTCCCATCACCCTTGCCAGTGTCCACAGAAGTCGGAGGTCAGGTACGCACACAGCACGACCTGTTGCAGCTGAGTTTGTGGGGCTGGACTCGCATACGATCACGCTGATTGGCTTGTAGGTCGAGCAGCTTTTACAGCCAGACCTGTTCAGTAAACCGAATGCAGTTCTCTGCGTCGCTGTAGCTGGTTCTCACACAGGTGAGTAGTCCTCTGTCATGTGCAATGTGGAATGTGGCTTCAAAGGTGTTGCTGTACAGGCCTGAGCAGATCGCAGCCAGCAGCATACTTGACAGGTGGTACTGAAGGCTCTCAAGCATCGCAGCTTGCTGCATCTGTTGCCTACCCAGGCCTTGCTGCTGATGGTCTTGTGGATGCATTTCCTCTGGATCACACAGCACTGCAAGGCTGTGGACGTGCTTGCATGGAGGAAAGCCTAAAAGTAATCACCCTTGACAGTACAAGCTTGCGGCAACATACATGCTTCTTTGCACATGTACATGCACATGCGTGATGATATATTACAGGAGTAGCCCAGGCACACGTTATGCTTTGCCTTGTAAAACTCCATTTCTTCCTTGAATATGTTGAGATCAAAATTATGGTGTTGGCATGTTGATGCAAACATGCATGCTTGTGTGGTGTAGACTGCACTTGCTGCAATTGGAGCAACGTACATACCTGGGCCTGGGGTCCTGAATGGGACAGTCATGTACCAGGGCATTGCTGTGCCCCTAGACAGCACAGCCGGGCAGCTTTGGGCCACTGAGATGGCTTCTCTGCATCAGACAGGTGTTGATGCTGCTCAAGAGCACAGCAGAAGGTGACATCTTCTTCAGCAGAACTTCGCCTGGACATGCACTCAGTAACGGCAGCGCGCGACTAGAGGACCATGCTTCATGTTAGCGGGTTATGTGTCATGCATATAGACCAGCTCAGCTTCATCTGCTACTTCTGCTGCGTGCCGCTTAGCGCTGCTACTGGTTTTGCATATCAGAAGCTGACAGAGACTTTCTACTGGCTTCTTTATGCATGCTTTGGCGGGAGATGCTGAGGGATTCGCATTCAGCTTCATGTGCAGAAGGGCTGTGTCAATTTGCATCACAGATTCGTGGTTGATACAAGCTCCAGCCTCAAGAAACAGGCCCATAGCCATGTGCTGCTGCCGGTCTGCTCAGAACTGCAGGGCAGCATCTGAAACTCCCAGACAATCAGCAGGTAGCAGAACAGTGTTCTGCTTGTTGCACAGGGTGAAGCAAGGCGATGCCAGAGCTGAGAGGGTAGCCCTGCTGGAGGCAAGCCTTGTGAGCCCCCAAGCCATGGAAACAGCTTTTGGCACTGATTCCGCACAAGCCAAGGCTGCCTCACAGGCTATGCTACAGCTTGTGCAAGTAGTGCAGAACCTGCTGTCAGCAGGCTTCAATAACAGGTAAGCTTGGCATGTGTCAAGCTGTGATGTGCATATAGCATGTGCATACTGTCAGTACTCGAGCGTACCCAAGCGGCTAACACAGCATTGTGAGGCTGTCACTGTGCGCTCTTGCCTGAGTGTGTCTTGTTCATGACTGCAATGCTGTTGCTACGGCAGATAGGCACGTACCTGTCAGTGCAAGAACACAAAGGGCATTGCATGTGCTGTTCAATCTGTTATATTCTCCTTGTTACCGCTGTGACATGTCCTCACTGCTAGGTTGCAACATGCCATCAAGCACATTCACATGATCAGGCCAGACTTGAATTGGACCAGATTCTGTATGACAAGGCAAGCAGTGTTAGGGGTGACGGTGCAGGCTAGCTGTTCAGACAGCACTCCTTGGCAAGATTCCAGAGCCTTTTGACACTCCCAAAAGCCTGGTGAGNGGGGGGGGGGAGGGGGGTGGGGGGCGATCAAAAGTCAAAAGACAGGGTTTTGACCATTGAGACACGCTGTCAAACCCACAAACAGCATGTTCCACCTGTGCTATTCCATGCTGTATGACATGTGAATTCAGACTCGACAAGTAGATGGGCACGCTGGCTGCCAATCAGCCTTTCTCACCTCTGTTGCAGAGCACGGTGCTGCATTCC
>JUBA01000182.1:0-11774 GCA_000818905.1 Trebouxia gelatinosa | reverse complement strand
GGAGCACACAGTCTGATCGTCAAGATCCAAATGTTATGGACAATGGGTCTCTGTTTAGGAACAGCAGGTTCAGTCAACAGTAATGCACATCGGCGCAAGTTTAAGCGTCAACAAAACACATACCTGTGAAGCTGCATCTGGCTTTGCAACATGGTATGGGTTACGCCACAACTGCTGTGCAGATGGTAGCAGATGCATGCAGTGCGCACCTTCAGCAGCTGCATCAGAGCTCCAGCCCTGAGCCACATGTGCCTTGGGACCCAGATGCTGCCAGTTCCCAGTGCCTGTGATGTACAGCCCTGCTCCTGCTGTCTTTGCAAGGTTGTTGTGGAAACTGCAGTTTGTGATAGTGACATTTGTGGCAAAGACTGACAAGGACCCGTAGTCTGTGCCAAACCCATTAAACTCACAGTTGCTGACTTCAAGAACCCCTGTCAGGTTGGCCCAGACTGCTGTGGTCAGTGTCCAAGTATGTCTGGTGGCTGGGGTGAACGCTGACTCGAAGATGTTGTTGTTGAAGCTAAGAGACTTGGAGCCTCCTGCCATGGTGAAGCAGAAAGGGGAGCAGACCACGTGAGAGTCGCGTATGAGGATGTGATCTTGAACGTGGTCTTCGCTGCTATTGAACATGAGAGTGCCAAACCCTGCCTGGATCGGTGCCGTGCTGCCGTCATTGCCCCAATTGGTGACAGTAACGTTGCCAACCGTTTCGAACCAAACTATGGACCCCGTTATCCGGTCCGAAGGCACGTCGTCCGGGTCTAAGGAGTGAGCTATGTCCAGAGGCTGGGCAACCGTTGGGAGTTGGATGTTGCGCAAGGCCAGTTGACTGAAGGTCAGGCTACAATTGCCTTCAAATGTTATCAGTCCGCGTGTGTTTGGTTGCTCTGCAACTGTTGCGTTCACCCCTGCAGCCAGCCGTAGAAACCCCTTCAAACCGCGATTTTGATTGCCGTTCTCTGCACGTCACTTAGGATCGCACCTCTCATTGTGTTCACGGTCAAAGAGGCATCATACACCACGATCGGGGCGTGCCCGGGACCGGGGTCTGGCGTCCCAGGTGTAATAGCACACGTTAGGTCAACTTGGGTCCCTCGCACAACGCCAGTATCACTCGCCATGCTCAAGGAGCAATCAAAAGAAGCACAGTCGACGTGGAGAAGGCCGCAAGCGCAACACCACATAACGACATAAACGAACTTCCAGGCTCTGGTGGGTGCCATGGCGACGGTGATCACCCCTTGTCACCTGCACCGTACGCGTGAGTGCTCCTGGCTTATCGAATTGCAATGTGGTATGTCATCTGCGTCTTGTGATACGTTACCCAGTCAAGACTTTCCTTGCGGTACTTGCCAAGCAGGAACTTCCACATCCGAGTCATGCCTCAAGGACGAAGTAGACGTCAAGTGCCAGACAGATGGTGATGAGGGGACAAAAGTGACTAATTGTACAGTTTTGCGCGTCAAACAACATGTTGCTATAGGTAGAACTTCGTATTACACCTCGCTTGGATCAGCCTGCTTGTGCTTGGACTCGTGGCCGGCAGCTCAGTCTGGCAGCATGCAAGACTCTACACTGTCAGCTTGTCTTTACGGCTTGTCAGCTACAGTTGAAAATTTCAGCCTCAGCCTCAGCTCAGCTCAGCACGGCAGAGCTGTAAACATCACCTGACACTGTACGCTTGCGGTGCACTGCATCATCTTGCTTGCAAGCACGCCTGTAGCATGTACGACCCGCGCTACTTTACCACTTTCGATCGAGGGCATGTTTGAGCTCTACTATCTTGGGCATGCACCTGCGGATCTCGCTACGCAAACAACATCTTACAATCTGCCTGTATTTGCTGCACTCGGTGTACAGCATGAACAAACTTGCTAGGTGACTGTGACAGGCGTTGTCTTATGTTAATGTGTCAGGCAAGAAGGCGTCGACATCTGACCGAGGTGATGGAATCAGTCTGTTGCACCATGCATCCAGAGTGTCAAAATGTTCAAGTGTGACCCGCGTGTGCTGCCACCAGCACCATCGCATGGTCTCCTGCTTGAGCTCACAACAGCCAGGCGAGGAAGATGTGATGTCAGAGAAATGTCCTCAAGACCCTTTTTCCCGGATGTGTTGGTTGCGTCCCCGTCAGTCAACTTGCATCCCAAACCGTTTGTTGACTCCCCATTTCGACTGTCCACTGCAGCACGTCCGAGACCATTGGTGCGAGCAACGGCGTGCTGCAGGCAGAGTGTCGAAGTCGATCGCAGATAGACCCTGCTATTGTTGAACATTTGTTGGTCTGCCGGTATCGCACCCTTAATCTGAGGGCATAGCTACAGACTGGCACCTTGTTTGACTAAGTTGGATAGCATGCTGCTGGGAGACACGGCTGCAAAGCCAAATCGTTGTCTACAAACCAATGTTCGCAATTCAAGTACTTCATTTACGAGGGCATGCAGCCGCTCGCAACCCCGGAACCCTGAAAAACAGCCCTTGACCACTAGGCCATCAGGTCAGCTGCTGCCCTGGGTTATACTGGTTGTGAGCCTTCGATTCAGCCAATCACACATCCACACACACACTGCGCTTTAGGGTTCTCCTTCAGTACAAGGTTGTCTCACTGTGCACTGACCCAGCAGGTGATGCTGAGTCCTGTCAGACTGCAATATTGGGCACTGCTGCTTAAAGCTTGCAGGCCTGAGTAAGCTTGCCACCTGCATGCAGGCCACACAAAGGAGACATGCAAGTCTACTTGTAACAGCATTAGCTGCCGCCTCAACAGTTCAGGATGCAGTGTCAACCAAAATTGTATTGAGGCAGTGTGAGCTTGCCTTTGGGGAGTCTGTCAGGGTGGTTGGGGACACTGACAAGCTTGGCAACTGGTCACACGACAATGGTCCAGAGCTACAGTGGCGTGAAGGACACAACTGGGAAGCTGACCTGGAGCTGTTTCCTGGTACCAGCTCATTCAAGGTGATTTGCCACTCACACCAGCCATCACATGATAGGTGTTTGCATGCATGCTTGCTGAGCTATGTTTTAGCACCTGATTGGCAGCCCTAATAGAGCCCTCATATTCTGCCCATACACACTGCACACACACTGCACACCTTTTTAGCAATCTGCAATACCTCGATGCACATGATTGAGCTTGTCTCTCAGCATGGAAGGCACGCGACAAAGCAGCAACAGTCGACAACAGCGTTGGCATCACTTCTAAATCATCCTAAACAACTTGTGTCAACTGCAGCTTGTGATAGTACACGGGGATGGCAGTCCGCAGTGGGAAGGAGGCGACAACCGCTCTGTCATGGTACGCCTCATCCTGCTCAGCGGTGTCTAAACCTCATGATTGCTGCATACACTCTGAGCATAAAACCTATTTGTCCTACTCACCAGGTTGCAAAGCGCATGTCAATGTCGCCATTTCAGCCTAAAGCTGCATTGCCTGCATGTACAGACTTCTTGACTTGCACATGTGCTACTGTTAGGGCACGTGTAGCAGCGAGTAGCCTCCATCAGCGCAACCTTGTGAAATCTCCAGACATGTACCTGTCCGAGACTACAAAATCAGGCTGCTTGCCAAACGCTTTGCTTGACATCATATCAACCAACATGCTCTCATTGTGATTGCAATACATCCAAGCTGCACGTCCAAAGCACACTGTGATCCCATAGCCTCAACCCACTTGTGCACCCCCTCATGCCAATCATGTACATTTTGTCACAGGTGCCAGGAGATGTGTCTGGTGGTCAAGTCACCTTTGGCTGCTACTTTGACCAGACAGCCTCCACCGAAGTGCAAATCACACCTGCAGCATCGGCAGCACAGCATGATGTCATTCCTAACACAGAAGAAGACGTTGTTGATGAGTTTGCAGCTGGTGATGCAGCTCCTCAAGTTGAGGCAAAGCACCAGTCTAATGGAAGCGCTCCTAACAGCTCTGTGATTGACGATAACCTCATAGATGAGTTTGCTGCTGGAGATGCAGCAGCTCAAGTTGAGGTGAGCTGCTGTCCATACGAAGACATATTTCCGCATGCTTATCCAAGATGTGGTCAACATTTTCGTGATCAATCATCATATGATGGCACTGTAAAGCGATCAGGTCCTCTACTGCCTGTTTGCAGTCAGCTTGTTTGAGTTTGTTGTCACAGACTTTGTTTGCAGTTGCAGTAAACTGCAGTCACGCTGAAAAGCCTTTATCTACCATCACATGTTGGTACTCTATTGCACAGCCAGAAACATGTCATATCACAGAAGCATGCCAGGTGCGGTAAGCTACACTGGAATGCCAGAAGCAACAAGACCGCACTCTGGCAAATATTGCTCTTGTTGTACTTGGCTGTGGGTCCATGCACGCTGAAAGATGCAGCCAGCAAGCAGCTACCAGGTTCTGACCAGGCAGGGTTTGGCAGCAAACGCCAGGTGTTCACCAGGCAGTGCTTGTCAGCAAAGCCAAGCAGCAGGCACCAGGCAAACATACTCATGATGTGCGTGCCATGGTACACAATGCTCAATTGGTTGGAAAGTATGGCGCTTCTGAGGCTAGCCGTGAAGGCGGTGTCTTTGGGGGGCCCTCTGTAGATGGCAAGTACTGTCGTGCACCCTATAAACGGCAGTGCAGCACAGGGCGTGCAACGCCAAAGTTGATGCAGCAAAAGGGCAGACAGCAGCAGGCTGGCAACACACGCCAGCAAGGTCAAGCCACTGCTTGGCAGCAGCAGACATTTCCAGACTGGTCCCCCTCATTCCATGGCTGAAGCTTCAGGCTGGCTCATGTGTATGTTGACAACTTCACTTCGCAGAACATCTGTGAACAGCTGTCAGATGCTGCAGGGTTACTCAAGGCAGAAGAAGCATGCAAAGGCTACAAAGTTGCCAAGTCAACCACTGCTGAGGGCATAAAGCACTGCACTCTTGTGTTGGTATTTCAGAAATTGGGACCCCAGCATGTGGCTGTCCCCAAGTAAGTGTCATGCTGCAGGGTGCACAGGGCCAGGCTGACAAAGTTGAAGAGCAGGCAGAGGCCAGGCAGCAGACTGGCAGCCCTCAGCAGCAAAGCCAAGCCAGTGCTGTGCAGCAGGAGATGAAGGAGGCAGCACCCAAGGAGGACTTGGAAGACACGCTGTCAGTGCTGCAGGGCGCAGAGAGTGATCTGCAAGAGCAGCAGGCTTCACAGGTACTCATGTCAGTCAAAGCTATGCAGTTGGTGTAGACTATCACTTCTTATACTACTCACCCACTCAGCTGTGTCACCTAATGTGTGTTCAGCCTTACATTGATGCGGTCTGTCTCCCAAGCATGCAATCGTGGACAGGGGTAATGTGAAGCCCCCAGCAGGCAGGTTTGCTTGTGTATGCCCAGCACAACAGGCAGCCAGCAGCCTTTACCTTCTGCTTGGAGGCTCTTCTTGATGGCCATATGGCTGTGCACTCACTTGCTCGAAGCGATAGCTGTTGCAAGGCGTCATAGGCTACATGTGGCTGCTACTCTCTAAGCTATGAGTGGTGCCTGATGTGACGAACCAAGACTGGCATGTGTACAGGCGCCCAAAGCAAGCAAAAGGCCCCCACCTACTAAGTCTGATGATGGAGTGCGGAGCCAGGCTCAGACTGCACCATCTGTTGACAGCACAGATGACTCAAGCAAGTCCCAAGGTTGGCTGTCGAGGCTGTCCAATTCTGTCAAGGCATTCTTGTCTAGCGATGAATGAGGTTGGTGTCAGCCTTTAGCTGCAGAGTCTTTTTGCATGCACACCTAGCAATGTTGTGTGGATGATGCATGTGCCTGAAGTTATGCTGGCATACTGCAGCCATTGCATTCCCAATACTTCAAAAGCTGAAAACCCGTATGACCTGGGCCTGCTGTTATGCATACAGTGCATCATCTCTGTCTCTTTATAGTCTACGTCAACTGCATGTAGTCACATTTCTGCTTGCAGCCTCCATAGCATGCTTGTCATCACCAGTGCTGGATTTGTGCCTGATTGGTCTGGTGGATGCACAGGGGCGACACCAGATCCAGGTGCTGTCGAGGATGCTGTCCAGTCCTTTCCAGTGTTTGGCAAGAGCAAAGTTTCCGGCATTGCACGAGATGGTTCCATTACCTTCACGTTTGAGGAAGACGATGACATAGATTTGCAAGAATTGACCAGCCAGCTTCTCGGCTAGCTGAGACGCTCACAGGCTAGTTGATTGTGTTTGTCCTGGTATGTTCGGCGAGTCAGAATGGTTTGCAATCACAGAGCTTGTGTGTTGTCCTGCAATCTACGCATGCACGTCAGATCCCAAATGTCCTGCTGCTTGGCTATGTGGTGTGGTGTAACATGGTGTTAGGCTTATTTTGATTAACTTTCATTGAAATTTGATGTCCATCATTTCTCACCCATCTGTACATCAGCACTGCTACACATATATGCTGTAAATCTGCCATACTAGTCCTTAGTAGGTACTTATGACACACATGATGAGGCTGCTTCATCATCACCTGCAGGAGGCAATTGGTGTATGGGCTTTTCCGACAGGTCATGCTAGTGACAGAACTTTCAAAAGGTACAATCAGTAAGGGGCGATCAAGAAAACAAAAACCTCTCAAGACTTCTCGTCTACAGGCACTTGACACTCAACTCAAAACATTTTACGGGCAAGCACACGACCACCACGGGCAACAAAGTCTTCATCATCCTGGTCATCGCACATCTCATCAAAATTTCCATCAATGTCTTGACTATCAGCATACTTGACAGCCTGCAACATACAGCAGACTCTGAGCTAAGCTGGGCACAACACAACTCAAAACAGCAGAAACTAGCGAAACATGAAGCCTCCAAAAACATAACGCAGGCTGTGGGTGAGGGTAGCCTCACACTGACCCACAAAGCATATAGGCTATATCCCTTGTAAGTGCAAGAAATGCCACGCATGTGCTCCATGTACCTTCCGCTTTCTGCGAGGCTGAGTCGAGCCCTTTTTGAGCTTGGCCTCTTTACTGCCTTTTGTGCCCACATTGCGCCCGGCCTGACTTTTGACACCTCTTGACCCTGCACCTGTGCTCAAAGCTCACTGTGAGTCAAGTGAAGAATTGCCACAGACAGCACAAATCAAAAGCTCAGACAGTGATGTAGTGCTAGCTGACTGTACCTGTTGAGAGCTGATGTGTCAAGCCTGGCTCTGCTGTGGCAGGAGCTTGCCCAGAAGTGGTGCGCTCTTCGAGTGCCATGGCATCCACGTCCCCCTCTCGCAGAACAGCTTCACCAGGTGAAGGCTCACTCATGAGCTTTGCTTTCTTCCTGGAATTACCCCGCATGAGTACTGGGCCTGGCCCGTTGTCTGAGGAGTCTTGCTGCAGATAAAACTTGAAGATCTGCAGCCCACAACCAACTTGACAATGGTGTGGAAGCATCTGGTCGAGATACTTGATTCAGAGCATTAATGCTGTGGCAGCCCACACAGGTTGACGTCTTTGGCCCTGAAGCAACATTGCAAGGTTGTCTCTGTGGTGTGGACATGGTTGCTGCGACTGGTCACTGCAAACGCCGTATTTGCTCTTGGAATCGTCATCTCCCCGGAATGAACTCAGTATGCAAACCAAATGCGGTGAAAGAAATGCCATGTTGCACGATGCTGGACATAACCAGAATCTGCATGTTACTGTTGACATCCACGTGGGATATTGTCATGAGCAATTCAGCGGCTGATCAACCAAAGGAATGAGAGATGACTTCACACCTTGTATTGCTCTTTCCGCAAGTCACGATCATGCCGTGCATCGATACGCAGATGATGCAATCGTAGCTTCATGCCTTCTTGGCGAATGGCAGGAAGTCTTTCCTCCTGCAAGCAGACGCACAATTCGTTACATGTGATACTTCACAATCTAGATAACTGCAGGTCTTCTCAGGTTGTAGTCAACTACATGCCTGTAATCCTTGAAAGCATGCTGTTGCTGGAGCATATGCCATGACTGCATGTTGAACTGCATGCGCTTGAGTGCCATGATACTGCACATCGCAAATGCTGCTTGTGTTTGGCTAGTTCACTGCGGTTAGAAGACGTGTTGATTGCCTGCTGTGCATGTCAATGAAGAGTCAGAGCACCTGACCCTATGAGGCACTGTGGACAAGGCTGTGCTCAAGAGCGCTCTCACTACACAAGGTCTCAGTCTGAGCAGCTTGGCTACATATGTACTTGAATGACATCCACTGAAGAAAATGGTTCTGGCACCCATTGCATTTGCTTCAGCTTCAAGCTTCTAGTGCAGGCGTTGCGCAATTAGGTACGTCATATGAGGTCAGCTTTGCAAAAGGATGACGATGTCTAAGGGTCTGCAGTCAGTCAATGTCTACTTTTGGGCGTGGCATGTCTCTACACCATCCACACATGTCTTGAATGATAGCAACACAAACTACCTCTAGGTCGTACAAATGTACTCGTTCGTTTGTTCTCTGCATCTGCAGTACAGACAGGTAGCTTACCTGCTTGCGCTTTTCTGCAATGTCTGGGGAGAAGGCAGCGATCCGCTCATTCAGCATGCCATAGGTCTCTTTCAAGAATTCTTTGAGAAGCAGCAGCATGGTTAGGGCAAGGGAGGCGGTGCATGCAGCCTCAGGGCCGGCCTTGTCCACCTTCGGCAGCTGCACCTGGACAGGCGCTGGCTCCTGCACAAGTTTGTTGTCAGGGTAAACTGCAGTATTGCTAGTGTGAGGTATCTAGGGCAGTGGTATGAGCCCACTGCCTGAGTAGTGCTACATTGATTGCAAATGCCAGAGCATGACAGTGTATGTGGCATGGGCAGTGCAAAAGCAGCCAGAGTGGGTGATCAGCAACAGCATGCCTTCCATTCCTGGTTGAGCTTGCCTGGCATGACACAGGTTTCAGGTATGCCCTGATTGAGTTTAAGTGTCCTGTAATGCGCATTTGCTGGCAAGACAGCAAAGGTGCCAAATACTGCAAACACATGCTAGAACGCACAAGTGTTTTGCTGCTGCATGATTTTGGACACCCATGGCTGTCAGAAGCTGCGAACAGTGAACAAAAGCCGGCTCTGTTTGCTCTGGGCGTCAAGAACTTTTTTGTGAGAAATTGCAGGAGCACTATCCACCGCCCGATACGCCGAAGCATGTCAAGGTGCATAGCAGGTAGTCAGCGCTTGCACACAAGCACTATTGTCCCTTTGCAATGCTGCAGGATTTTACTAGCTACTGCACACAGCCCTGCTCAGATTTTACATTGCATGCAACGTACCTAGCCAGGGGGGGATGCAGGGAAACATGTGCTGCTTGCACTCCAAAATGCTGTGTTTCTCTGCCGTGGATTCAACCTGGGTCAACCTGGGTCCCCAACAGCTCACATATACAACGGAACAGGCTCAATCATTATGTGTTTCCAGATGTGACCCAAGTTGACCCCGCGCCGGAACAAGATGTCAATGCAGGTGCTGAAGGCACCTGTTACAACAGTCCTGGCAATGGGGACTACAGGTCGAACTGCACAAAGGTCTAAACCATCTTGAGCGACATGCGAGGCGGCGGCAAACCTGTTGCTCGTCAGCATCAGCATCTGGGGTTGTCTCATCTCGTGCGTTGTTAGCAACTGCAGGCTCAGCAGGTGGCTCAGCAGGCACAGCCTCAAGGGCTGCCTTCATGGCACTCAGGACGAAGGCGCCCCGCCGCAATGTGATGGCATTGATGGCATGCACGACTGAGTAGGGCTCATCACACTTCTTGAACGGCAGATAGGCCAGTGTGTTGGCAGCAAAAGCTAGCAGCCTGTGCAGCAGCAGTTGAAGTGTCAGGGCTTTGGCTGTGCAGCAACAACTAGCTTGAGCAGTACCGCAAGTGTTGTTCAACAAAGTGGGCTGATTATCAACTCTTGCAGCAGCAGAATAAGCCTTGTCGTGCACCTGCCAAGCAGCTGGTACATTGCTGAAGGGGTTACAGAGGCCTCTTGACTGTTCGCAATTTCACTTGTACTAGCAATGTGCGTTTATGGGAAGGCTGTAGCCATGTAGCAAGCTGGCTTTTTGCACTAGCGGTAGCATAGGTTGTGCATGGACCAACACGCTTGGCTCAACCACTGCACATCAACAACATCACAAGCAAAGTTCGACTTGGGTTTGACATGGGCAGAGGCCCATGTAAGTTTTAGTGGTGGTAAGTCACATGTGTCTATGCTACCATAAACAGCAAAGCACTGCATACCATGAGTGGCATGCTGCTGTGCCAACTAGTCAAAGCACTGCGCCCACCTGAGACTGCACCGAGTGCATTTTGGAGTCATGCAGCAGCAGACGGACAGGATGCATGCACAACATAATACCTCAGGTCTGCAGTGGCAGCGCCAGTAGTGAGCAAGTCTGAAGCAGTGTCAAAGCAACGCAGAACTGCTCGCAGGAAGGGCATCCGCACATTGCGATCTGGCTGAAGAACGTTTGAGTACAGCGCTGCCATGCTTTTCGCTGAAGCCTCTGTCATACCTGCAGGCCATGTATCTGCTCAGCCTCCCTGCTTAGTTGTGACTCACCTGATCACATGCCGCTGTAGACAGGGAAACTGCAAGGACCCGTAGCAACAAGCCATGCCCTGTCGTGCAACTGAGACCTCATCACACTTGAACAGCTGCAGCCTGGACTTGCAGCCGCACCAAGTCATCAACATGCACTGCCATCAATGTGGCTGATTCGCAACACAGTAAGCAGCGGCAGTGACAAGGGCAGACCTATGCAAGGAGGCTGGCCCGGAGTGAGGGGCTCTCTGAGGCCTTCTTGAAACAGGGCTGCTGCCTGCAGGCCCTCTATGCTGGCCAGCTGGCTACGCACTGCGCTGTGTCGCTGTGCCTCCCTTTGCAACACCTTCAGCGCCCTCTCAGCTATGTCACTGCAGCATACACGAGCACATTGAACTAATGCGGGGGGTCTGTAATTGCTATTATACCATCGAAGCAGGGCTGCTGAAACGGTGTGGCTGCTACCTGGCTTAGTCAGTGCCTCCCTTTGCATTGTCAGGCTCAGTACTGGATCAGCTCAGTTGCTGTAGTGACATTGTCAGCTCAATCAGGTTGTTGGGTTGTATACAGGGTTGCTACCCTGGTCTGCAATGCTTTCCAGCATGGGAATCTCCAGGAACTAGGCAACTCAGTACCAGCTTGTCCCCTTGCCAGTGACTATTGACACTCAGCATAGCTAAACATGCCCTTAAGGCAGGCACTGCAAACCAGGGCAGTAACCCTGTAAAAAACCTGACAGCTTGACATTCCTGTGCTATCTGTGCAAAGATTGAGGATGGTCAGAACTACACAAATGACACCATGTACTCTGTCAGGCTACAACCAAGCAAAAGCGAGCCACAATACATGCAAAGTACACAAGTCAGCAGGAGCTTGCATGGTGCATGGCAGCAGCAGAAGTAAGTGTAATTGACGACCCTGCATGCCACAGCATTCCTGGTACAAACCATAGATGACACATGTCAAGCTCAGGTGACACAAGATGAGCATATACACAAAGTAGGAANGTTTGGCAGCAAACGCCAGGTGTTCACCAGGCAGTGCTTGTCAGCAAAGCCAAGCAGCAGGCACCAGGCAAACATACTCATGATGTGCGTGCCATGGTACACAATGCTCAATTGGTTGGAAAGTATGGCGCTTCTGAGGCTAGCCGTGAAGGCGGTGTCTTTGGGGGGCCCTCTGTAGATGGCAAGTACTGTCGTGCACCCTATAAACGGCAGTGCAGCACAGGGCGTGCAACGCCAAAGTTGATGCAGCAAAAGGGCAGACAGCAGCAGGCTGGC
>JUBA01000181.1:0-18854 GCA_000818905.1 Trebouxia gelatinosa | reverse complement strand
GTGCTGCAGCTGTGACTATAGCTATGTTTGCACCAGGGCTCACATTGATGTCACGATCAGAACCTGCTAGGTAAGATCGTGGNCCATGCGGTATGGCCTAGGCAGCGTCGCTACGTGACACATGTCATGCGTGTTGGGAAATGTCGAACTTGACTTGACTGACACACAAAAAAATTCGAAATTTTAGGTTTGGACAAACAGTCAGAAGTGAGCTTGTTCTCAAGTAGTGGTCGCGCAGAGCAATCGAGTCGACAAGCAGTACAGCTTTGTACTGCGCGGCACCTCCCCCCGGGCAAAGGCGTGTGGTCGCTATCAGCTTGGTCGAACGTAAGGGCACGACTGACCTGGTGAACCTGTTGCATTCTTAGGTTACTTGCGCGCACACACCGAGCCAGCACAGGCCTGAGTGAGCGGCCAATAGTATGTCGCTGTCGTCAGGAATGTCAAGGATGTCAATCGGGACCACACACAATGACGTCAAAGACGGCAGCATCTCCGTGATCATAGGCCCAATGTTTTCGGGTAAGCAAACGTCGTGTGCGCCAGCGTGGGTGCAATTTGCATGAGCAGCGATGAGAGATGCAGCGGGTCGTACGAAGCCTGCCATGCGACAAAACTGTCCATTGTAGGAAAGTCGACAGAACTTCTTAGGCGCGTCAGAAGGCACCTTGCAGCAGCTAGGAAGTGCCTGCTTATCAAGTACAAAGGGGATACACGCTATGGCCAGGAGCAATCGTTGACAACACATGATATGGTGCACATGACAGCAAAGTCAGTCGGCGCACTCGCTGAAGCTGACAATGCTGTATGGCATTATGACGTAGTTGCTNAGACGTGAACAGCAGCTGTAGAGAGCATGTTGGTGCAATTGACACCAAGGCAGCTTGCGTTCAGCACATCTCTCAAGTGTAAACTGCAGCTAAACTTGATTGACATCGTGACCCAGATCCACATAGACAAAACCTGCTCACCTGAAACATGGTGTATGCATGAGCGACAGATTGCTGGCACCAGGAGAGCCTAGCAAACAAAAGAATTGGGAAGAAAAAGTAGTGCTGGGCTCTGACAAGCGCTCTGTGGGATGCATTGGGCAAGCTTTCCAGCATCTCTACACTCCAGGCAACAAGGGGTAGGGTGTCAATATCTGGGTCAACAGGCGATTTGCTGTCATGTTCAAGTTCGTTTGGAGCTGCATGGTGAGTGTTGTGCTTGCCCTTCCACCAGTCTGCACTGAAGCCCTATGTACAGGAAAGGGTTGGCTTCATCCTAGCCATCATTCCTCATTCAGTAGTGTCCATGTGTATTGCACAATAGCAGCAGTGTTCAAAGTAGCACGTGTGTAGCTCACCAGGCAAATGTCTCCAATCAGCAAGCCAAAGATGTGATTGGCTTGTCGACTCTTGAAAACTTGATGATGGAGGAAATCATGTGCTAGCCACCCAGATTGCTGCCAAAACAAGCTAATGAGGAATGCTGAGACCATGTACGCCCAGACGCGGTCGCAGTACAGCATGAAAATGCTGACTGCAGCTGCTAGGAGGGCGAAATTACTGGCAATTTTGAAGACATAGTAGCCTTTATTGCACTTGAAAAGGNAGGGTTCGAAGCCTCATCCTAAAATCTAGGGTTTAATTACTTGTATTGTGCTTAGCTGAGTAGTGTGCAGTCGACAGCAAGCTGTCATGTGCGGTGTATGCAAATGTACCTGGTGTGTTGGACTCACTACTATCAGCTGCCTCACAGTGCTGGATCTGAAGCTGGCCCAGCAACTTACCTCTTTCTTTGACACCCTGCTTTGCAGCTGAGGGGTGTTGCACATTGCTGCACCTGATGTTGTTGCAGCAAGTTCTGTGCTCTAGTCATACCTTGCTTTGCCACTCAAGCACGCCTAACATTGCTGAACGTGATATTGTTGCAGCAGTCCCTGTGCCCTTGTCATACCTTGCATTGCCACGCTGGACATGGTGTCATTGCAACAACTGCTGTGCTCCTATCACTTTTTGCTTTGCCGCTTAAAGGTGCCTCAAATTGCTGGACATGATGTCATTGCAGCATTTGCCATGCTGTGATCATACCTGAATTGGCGCTCTTGCCTGCCTTGTTACTCTTGTTTGTGTACTTGCATGCAAAAAGCAGGGCTGAGACCTTCCACACACATGATGATGGCAATGGTGAAGATGATCCACGAAAAAATCTACACCATTGGGCGTGGTTGGGAGGCCTTGGATACACCATGGCGTCTCTTATCTTATCATGCAATGGTGCAAGTGTCTGTGTCATACCTGGGTTGGTGACCTGGCTTGCCTTGCTGCTCCCAGTTGTGTAGCCGCATGTCATAGTCAGTGTTCATCGTCTCTACAAATTTGAAGTACACTCCTGGCAGGACCACCCACAGCCCTACATGGCAAATTCAGCCATGTGACTAGCTTGAATAATGTTTGATTATCTGGAGGCCATGAGCTTGAGCGGAGCCAGCATAGTCTTGACAAGCCTGCCTGGGTGAAATCTATGTTGTATGCATCTGAGTCTAGTATCATGCAAAGGCATATGTTCTGTGTAGTACAGCCATGTGAGTGTTGACAAAAGTGCCACTGATATGTCTGCCAGGCTGGCAAGACAAGATTGTGTTTCATGGCATGCTGTGTAGGGGAGCTTGTATTAAACAAATGGATACTTATGGGCAGCCTCCTCAACATGACCATTGCGAGAATCCGTCCAAAGGATCGGGAGCAGGGGGCAAGCAAAGGGGTGTGCGGGGGAGAGGGGACATTCATGAGGGCTTTGTCTCAAATGCAAGGCTACATGCATCCCATTGTTGCAGTGTGCAAGTTTGCAAGCCTGCATGAAAGCAATGCTGAAGCTGGGTGTGTACCAATGAAAGCCAGGAGTCCAGCCAGCCAATCATACAAGTGATGTCCCACATAGGGCTCCATGCTCCAGGGTTGCACCTACGCAATGAACATGGCTGAAACATACCTGTTGTGTGAACATGCGCCAGCAGTGTTGTTGAACAAAGCAGAGACTTCATATATCATTGCCGTTGTCATGGTCTGTGCACTAAACACAACCAAGTGTAATAAGCCATTTTGTCAAGCACCTTAATTTGGTATGCACCATCTGTGTATGTTGTAGTTGTAGTGTATCAAAAGTATTGTATCATGCACATAAAATTTGCTATGTACGTGGTGTGGTGGCTGTATGAGCTTGTCAATGCTTGTGAGTGACACCTGAAGTGGTGCACCATGCATGGACCGGCATGCATGCATGGGTCGTCAACTGTACGCTTTGACCACTGCAAGCCTTGACGGGCAAGCCCTGAAGTCAATCGATGCATTTGCTTGAGTCATAGCTGCAAACTGCATCCAGTGCTCAAGGTGAAGACATGAAAGTTGCTAGTGCAACTGTGAGCAGAAATGACAGTTCGTCACGTCTTGAGACAGAGAGTTTTCTGCAAATTGTTTTGCATCATTTGAAGCACCTTGGGTGGTGTTGCTCACCTTCCTGCACGCCTGTGAAGCGTTGTTGATGGCAAAGAGAGTAGAACCAAATGCTGTGAGGAGAGGTGACAGATAGGAGACGAAGTGTTTTGGGGAGTCCATGAACATGCGGTGAGTGAGCCATGCCACAGGGTTGAAGCGCTTGTGTGAATGCTTGATCTTGTGTTCGGGCATGCGCATCTTTCTGTGCCTTCTGGCATACCAGGAAACCTGCTCCCCTCGGTCATTCACACCTGTGCATACAGAACCCTGCTGGTGTGCATGCAAAAAGCTGCTTTTCCTGCCTTCTGGCAGACCAGAAACTTGCTTCCTCCCGTCACTGACGCCTGTGCATGCAAATTTCTTGGTTTCTGTGCAAGCAAATACCGTTTCCTGTGCAACATCTTCTTTCTGTGCCTGCAGAAGCCTCCTTATTATGCATTGTTGTCAAGTGGAAAGCTGTGTCTCCTGAGCTGTCGAACCTGTAGATGCAGATGTCTTTTGTGCTGTGTCAGCAAGGTGTTGTTATGAGGAATGCATGTCTTATCGCAATGAGGATGAGAGACTTGTGTGGAAGGTGGTCAGTGAACATTGCTAATGTGAGTGCTTGCAGACCCTGAGCACAGCATGGCTACCACCAGGTGACAAGACAAATGTGCTGATGCACATTGCTGACTGAGTCATTTTGCTGCAATGGCATAATGTAGGAATCTCTCAATGCTTAGACAGGGTGAATGTTGGTTATCACAATTCACTGTACTTACAAGCAGCTCAAAGGCAATGCTGGTGCCGAGATGAGCCAATTTGTGTAAGTGGAGCTCAGGAAGTCATGATAGCTGAGCCATTCTGAATGCATTGCCCAGGAAACAGCTCATGCCTGCTTTTTGGACATAACATGCATGACTCAGCAACACGTAAGCTGATAAGCAGGTCGCAAGAACAGCAACACCCACATGTGTCAGAGACTCAATCCATTCTCCTCCACCATCAAGACAGATTTTGCTACAGTCACTGCATGATGCTATGATGTCATGTGTGCCTGACCTGTGACACTGGTCAGAAGCCAAGGGTCTCCCTTTTTGCCTCCAAAACCTCTCAGCTCTACATGATTCCTGCACACGTAACCAGGCATGCTGCATGCATGTTACATGTGCAGCTTGTTGAACTGCTTGTTGATGTGCGTGTGAGGTTCACATGCTTCATACATGCATCACTCATGTGTCACGTCATGTCTTATGCAACATGTCATATGCGACACCTGACCCCATGTTGATGCTGTCCAAGACCCCCATCAAGCATGCGAGAGCAGACAAGGCAAATACAAATGGGTGTTGATGCATCATCGAGAAAGGCAACAGTAGACTTCACAGTGATGTCACTTTCAACATATGATCTGCGTCCTGAGGCTGACACAGTGCATACTAACACAAGTCTGGCCCAACCTGCGAATTCAATTCACACCAGCAACACGACATTATGCTTGGTGCACACTTGTAAATGAAGACACTGGTGACAGATTCTTGAAGCAGAATGCTGACCTGTGGTCATCAGGCAGCTTGCGGCCTTCATAAATGGCATGCTGCCATTCATGTTCATATATGACAGGCTTCTGAGGCGTCTGGCCTTCTTCGGCTGCAGCTAGATTATCGTTGCTGTGGTCCAAGTGCTTGCTGTCCTTGGAGGGGTCCTTGTCTTCCTTCTTTGCAAATTTCTTGCCATGACCTTCAGCTGTTTGTGGCTGTTGTTCCAGGTGTCCATCTGCTTCGTCTGCTTCTGGCTGTGGTTCATGTGCCACTGCAAGCACCGAAAGAACGGGATTGGCTCTGGCTCAGAGATGTAAGCACACATCTGAGGGCCCTGAATCAAGAACATAAACGGGGCTGATGCTGTGCGTGGTCTACCTGTTTCTGATTCAACGTCACAAGGGAGTACAAGCTGTGCATGCAGCATGCGTGTCAGCTTAGGATCTGTCGTACCTTGTGCCGGGCGCGGCATTGTGTGCCTGAACGCCACACGACCGTATAACTCTCTCGCCACTCGTTGCCAAGTGACACTTCGGAAACTGTCGCAACAACAGCCACATCAAAACGGGCATCTGGCTTTGAGTTTTGGACATAGCATTACGACTTTTAAGCGTGAGAAGTTCAAATTTGTCGGGATGAGCGAATCACCGGAAAAGGTCGAAACGTAGGTGGTACGCTGACGAAACGGTGCAGCAAATTGTTCGAAAACTAGTACCGGTGGCACTGTAGATACTAGCTATATGGCCCCAGAGTCTGTCCGTCCCTGCCAGGAAGCGTGGCTCACATGCTGTTGATGTTGAGAAGTCAACTCACTGTGAGGCCCAGTTGTGAAGCTCTTTCTGCAGAGACCAACACCAAAGCAGCAGCGCCATCTGCCAGCATGTAGAAGCTGCCGGCGATGATGGTCCCGCCATTTCTCAGCAACGCTGATGGTAGGCTATGCAGCCTGTATTCTGCTTGCCAGCAAGATGTAGGCCACAAAGACACAAATGTCCACCAGGGGACAGTGGCCTGACACCCACTCCTGCAGCACATGAGCAGAGTAAATCTTGCTGCAAGTTGTTGCACACAAGCTGTGCAGCATCTGCACATGGATCTAATCAATAAGCTATGTAGTGACCAAATGGGTCATGCACGCCTGAAAGCAAGAAGACCTTGGTGCCATACAGTGCTTGTGATGTGCCACAGCTTGCATGGGACATACCTGCAAAGACTGCTGGCTGCACCATGTCACAAGAGCTGTAAGCCATCTGTAGTGCAGATCACCATGAGTGACACATCAAAAGGTCACAGTTAAGCGTTTACATGAAGTTGCAGGATGGAAGGGTCCAGGTGTCAACATAGCTCAGGGCACAGAGGCTCTTATATACATCAATGCACAGGACATCCTGTACACCTCGCAACACCTGGACACAGTAATATCAGAGCTCAGTAGACATGAAACCTGTGCTGACCAAACTGCACAAGCTAGTTCAAAACGTTAAAAGCTGGCCATGCATTCAAGCAGCGAAAAGATGCACAATAGGAGGGGACAAACAATACCACAACAGGAAGGGCGTGGTTTACCTCAAAAGCAACTCTTGCTGCAAGATTGGCGTGAGTCATTCTACATTTGCACCATGTGAGGTGTCCCTGCAAGAAGGGACAATGTTAAACAGGAGGCACAGAGAAAGAGGTTTGCAGCAGCTACATCAGCAAATTTTGCTTTGGTCAGAAAGCGATGTGTATTTCTGTTGACTGCAGAGGAAACTGCAATGACATACCTGCAGATTTATAGCAACCCCCCATCTTGAAATCTGCAGTGTATTTGCGTCTATCCAGCGCAATCCAACTAAAGAATGCCGATTGTAGAGCAGCCAGAAGTTGCGTGAAGACTGACAAATTGTTACGCGCAGCATCACACCGCTGTCTACACACATCCATAGATGAAGGTATCAATTGAATGATGTGAATTGGAGTTGAGCCTGTCTGCACTGACACACCCTCAAATAGCCCAGCATGATTGTTGTCACTGTTCTCATGGGGCATTGAACAGATGGCCCTGCTGTAAGAAGCTGCCACGCAAATAACATGTGCTACAGAGTAGTTTTGTAGCAGGACGCAAGATGACTCAGAACAGGCTGCTCAAGGGTGTCTAAAATGCAACATGCACAACACCACAGGCTTGCTGCCTGGGAAGACTAATTGATATCAAGTGAACACACAGCTGACACGCAACATCGCAGCAGGAGCATCTGCTGCAGCAGTGTCAGCTTCACCTGTAGACACACAGCTGCATCACACAGACCATAAGTGAACCGGAGTGCCCGTTTACACATGCGTTGATGTTTGTTGAAGTCTATACGCATGTTTGCCAATGTGTTGTCATGCCAACTGTCAAATAGTATAACCATACAGTTTAACATGAGCACCATTCTGTGATTTACAGCCTGAAATGCAACTGGTAGCAATGCAACACAAGCAAGGCTTGCAGACATATGCCTTGTGTCAGCTATGGGTGACAGTAGGACATTCAGACACAAGGAATTAGCCGACATCTCCACAACAATGACAATGTCCAAGGCAGGTGTGCAGTGTGCAATTGCCCTTCTGCACAATGTTTCGGCTGATGTGGAACCTGAAATGGGTCCTGACGTCGTACCGGATTCACACTAGATTTCACAAAAACACGCGGGACTAGCAGAAAGTTACCGTTGAACGACGCAGGCGTCTTCTCTTGTTATCACGTTGCCGCTGCTTCTTCTGGTCAACCTGCGCGGCAAAGCATGGGTAACAGAAGATCCCAACTTGAATTCTTCTTCAAGCAGAAAACGATCCTGAAATTTCTTCGCTGAATCCCCGCCGAAAGTGTTTCGCTACAACCGTTCCTTGGACTGGCAAATTTGCCAATTGAGTTCGTCTTCCGCATTTGGAAAATTACCCGTACAGAAACTGCTTTGCATGTTTTGAACATATCTGCCTCGCTTCCAAGATCCACCGGCACGTTAGCAACGCGTAAGCCATCAGGTAAGCCATTGGTGAAGGCTACATGAGCGATATATGTCCTCAGTGTCGGAGCACCATGAAGTGCCAACAGTTCGTGGCTGTACCGCAGGCAGCATATAGACCTTCGCTTCAGCTGTAGCAACAACATTCACGAGGCCACGGCCTTTCTTAAGTTATGGTAAGTCATTGGAGTTTGACAAAATTTCTCTAGAAGCAAGGGCCGGCCGCTGGCTGCTTGTCGTCCCTTGCGTGTGTAAGCCGAAGTCAAGCCAGCTGTACTGTAAGCGTTTTGCTCTCAACTAGCTAGGACTAGAGTGTAGGACAATGACAAAGGCATTTCACAAACTCAAGCAATGACACATCTCAACTGAGCATGTCAAAGCTGCTGTGCAGATGGCTGGTCTTGACCCAGATTTGCTGGAACTTGACACAGCTCTTCGAGAAGGCAAAAGAAAGCTGTATCAGCGTAAGCTTGATGACCCTGGCCCATCTTTGGATTTTGCTGGCAAGACTATTTTGCACAGCAATCTCGAAACTTACATGACACTAGGTCATGAGCTACACAACATGCAAGAAGGGCTTGAAAGGGAGCTACTTGCACAAGGTTGGCAGCTCTTGTGCCCTAGTCTCAAACAGTAGTTCCGAGTACCTTTATGCTACAGCTGCATCGTAACACCACCAGATTGCAGTCCCATTGTCATCCAGCTGATTACAACTGGATTGTAGCACTCTTTGCTTGAGCTTTGCATGTGTGTGTGTCCACACATGCTGCAGCAGCACAAAATTTTGCATCAACCGTGGTCTGACTTGCAACAGTGTCATCAGCCCATGCCTCATCCTTGCATACCAGCACGGCTGATACATTGTGGTGAGCTGTTTGTTGTAAAGCCATGCTTTGTGATCACAAGTGAGCTGTGTGTTGACTCTGCACTTGAGGCTTGACAGGCTGTGAAGGCCATGTACATACAGTTGCTAGCAGTACCTGTCGCATGTGCATATCCCTGACCCATGTTGTTAGTATGTGCTGCATCACACACCACGGCTTGGTAGCTGCAATGGATACATGTTATGGGAATTGCATAGACTGCTAGGCATCTGCTTGACATTGCTTGCAGGCTTACCGCAGGACATCGCAGAGGAGCTCCAACAGTACCACAAGCGCATCAACAAGCTGGTCCACACAGTTACTGTGTTGCAATGGCTTATCATTGTTCCTCCATGGCTTTGCCAGGCCTTGTCAGCTGAAAAGGACGATACAGAAGGTCAAGCAAACTCCACCCGCCGAGGACCTTGGTTCTGGCTACGACAATTGAAGCTATTGTTGTCCTTGAATGGAGAAGATCTGCCTACCTGGCGGGCACAAGTGGACTATTCATCAGTAGGCACATTGCAACTGCATTCCACAATGGTTTGTGTATGTGTCTGTATAAACAGTCCGCATGCAGACAAAGGATGATGACTTGCTGTAGCAACACAGTGCTGTAGCATATTCACAAAGTATTCACAAAGTGTAACATCATTATTCCTGGAGACATGCCATGCTTGATGACCACAGTTCCAATGGTCTGCAAATGTTTCCTGCCACAGCTTGACCAACTTGCACCATATGACTGCCCACTCACACCCCATGTCTTCAGCAGCTGCACCATAATGCCTTTAGGCAAGCACATGTTGTACATCGACAACAATTTGGAGCTAGCATGTCTTATTGCTACCTTGAAGGTGATGTGTCTTTCAATGCAGTTTCCACCTTACCTTGAGGGGATCACGTATGACACATGCCCAGATGCAATATCTCAAGCTCAGCCAGCGGTGTATGAGCAGGTGACCTACTGTGGGCTGCTGCACTCATCCTGAAGCCAGTCAAATCCCGGCCTTAATCTTGTTGGCATGGCATTGCATGATGCGTGGCTGTTGCAGCAGCGAAAGACTCTGTGCAAAGTGCTTGTATGTCTTTGCTGCTCATGGCTGAGGCAACTCAAACCATGTTACATGTTAAGTGTGCCATCACAGCCACAGCAATACATGCACATGCTGCAAGGGCACTGTGTGCTATGTAAGCTGACTGCACACAGGAGCGTGCTATTGCTGCCGTTAGCAGAATGCTAGCCAGTCCACAAGCTGCAGACACAGTCATCGCCCAGCTGGATCAGTTAGTCGATGTCAACAAGCCAGACATACCAGACGAAGATCTGCAAATTCTGGAGTTTGGTCTACCACTATTGGAGCTGTTGTTTGATAAGGGTGATGACCTGGTGCAACAGATACGTGAAGGCATCACGGTAAAGAATGCAGCATTGCCTCATAGGGCATGTATATGGCTGTGGATGCTGCATGTGCGTGTGCTTGCTGTGCAAACAGTTCTGCTGCAGGCGTCACACAAGCCTATCAGAGCACTGTCTGCTTCCTCACATTACTGCTTGCACTGCACTCAGCAACTGCGCAATAAAATTTGCATGCTGTTTTCAAGCCGCACAGCGGACTCCCTCTGCGTGTCAATGAATCATTGCTGCAAAAGCTGGTATCTGGACCTGCCTTGCTTCAAATACCAGACTTTGTGTCACAAGGGATGATTGCAGAGTCGCTGCTGCCCTGGACAATTTGCGGATCTACACTCGAGGTGGTGCTGGCGAAACATGTGGCAGCGCTCTGCACATAAATAGTGATCTGTCAGTCACTGACATAAAATTGATGTGTGCAATGCAGAAGCTGGCTGAGCTTGTCGGGGAAAAGCCCGACCCAGACGCTGATCTTGCCACGAGACTCAAGGTCTCGGTAGCACGAAGGAGAAGCCTTATGCGTAGGGACCCAGTACAGTATGACCTAGCAGTGCCAACAGAGCAGCTGAAACTGTTGACTACACTAGAAGAGGATGATGAAGATGCTTCAGCAAGAAAGTCCTGACAATTGTGCCAGCAGCATCAAGTCACTGAGATGAGTGATGTTGCATTGCATGCTGGAATAGCGTGTTGCAGGTAGTCAGATCAGCAATTTTTGGCAACGTTTTGTACTGCATGTCTTGAATGCAGGCCAGCCTTCATTACTCTAGGCCCAACTTTCATGATTTTTAAACAGACGGATGCACACATCGCAGTTGATGTTGCATGTTTGTCACTGACGTGAAAGTTTGTCTGTGTGCCAGGTCACTACAAGCTAGCACTGGAACCTGAGCAAGTGTGTGACACATGCATATCAGGCTGACTTGCACAGAAATATAGTTATACTGCTGAGCGCAAGCATCCAAGTCAGGGCGTCGACGGCTGTGCAGAAGGCCAACATATATGCTGTACACTGCTGCAACCAAAGGCATACAGTCGGTTTCAATCGAGTACCTGTTCAATTATTGGGTTTGTAAAAGGGTGCGCTGAACGCAGGCCTGCCGAGTCCGTCCTGCTGGGTGAAGTGACCTCGTGTTATGATGCCGCGGCATAGTGGTCTGACATCCCATACAAATCGAAGAATTGCACAGCAGATCCTTCTTTTCTCGTAACGTCACGGTTTTAGCAGTAACAGATGTAACGCTTAAGCTAGCCAAAGATTTGTTAGATAATATGAAGAAAGGATCCCCCGACGCAGGTAACACAAACTTACACAATTGAGCCAGCCAGCAAACCCGATCGCCCGAGCCACTAGTGGCAAGATGACCAGTGTCAACGAAGGCTAAACATTGCAATTGGGAGATGTATTTGAACAGTCCAGTGTTCTGCTTAATACAAAGACATGCACAGACTGCACATGCAAATATGTGCACAATCAGTGTCATCTCTTCTCTGCAAATGCTGGGCATTCATGTACCAGGTGTAATCATGGTTCATCACNCGAGCGCTGACGCAAGACAAACTGTCCAAAGCTGAGGGAACAAGTAATGGACTTCAAGCATTCGTGGCCGGCTTTGAGTGTCTCGCCACCTGCTTTCCCACCACAGCACGGCATAGCACGACAAAGCATGGCACAGCACACTTCATCGTAACGGTCAAATTCAGATCAGGAAAAGATGATTGGGCTGCAGCACGTTAGGTCAACTGCGTTGTCAGCTTGATCTTGTCAGTGAACGGGTCTACTGCGCGGCCTGCCCCTTCTGGCATGTCGGGCGCAGGGGCCGAGATGTCGGATGCAACACAGCTTCAGCAGGTAGGACGAGCTCATAGTTCGCTCGACATGTATATTGTTAGCTCTCGTTGCCATCACGACCGCATGCTCAGACCGTGAGCATGCGTGCAGGAGTCCGAACACCGTCAGATGAAGACAGCGGCCTCTGCAAGCAAAAAGATCTCTCCTCTGTTTGAAGGCGCCACTCTGTTTCAGCAGATGAACAACAGTGCTTTTGGTCATTTCAACACTGCCATCCAACAAATCACAGCCTACTTGCCGTTATCACTGTCACCCTTGCCCAAAGTCATTGTCATTGGTGGCAAAAGTGCTGGCAAGTCCAGCCTGCTTGAGAGCATCACCAAATGCCCTATCTTCCCGAGAGGGTCAAGCCTTTGCACCAAGCGCCCAATCAAGCTGCAGCTCGAGCAAGTCAACTGTGCAGACGAGTCCTCTGTCTGCGTGCTTTATGATGGCGAGCGCACCAAGCTGACATCCACAGATGACCTGCTGAGTAAAGTTGAAGCTATCATGACTCCGCTGGACTCCATCAGCGACGAGGAATTGATAGTCAGAATCTGTGCAGGTATCACCACATCTGCGTTGTATTTACCGAAAATTCTATTCACATGTTCAGCAATGCTGCAGTGTAACACATGTGCAGCTTGACACAAGCCTTGGCATATCCTGTCGACGCTACTGACACACATTGGCCGTGGAGTGCGCTGCGCACACCAACTTGTCAAACCCCAATGGTAGCATAACGAACAAATTTTGCATGCCCTGCAATGTGTATCGGCCGACGAATCTTGTCTTTTCTGACATGCTGCCAAGCAAGACTTAGCACTTTGCTTTGGTTTTCACACCCAGGTATACTGGGATGTCTGACTGGACATGACTGACATGACCATTTGTGATGCAAGTGGGTGTGCCTACAATTGAGCTTGTGGACCTTCCTGGAATCCAGCTATACCCGCCAAAGGTGGAGAGAGAAACTGTCAGCCTGGTCAGCAAGTACCTTGCAGATGCAGAAACGCTGGTCTTGTGTGTGGTCGATGCCACAATCCCAAGCCTAGACAGCAGTCCTGCAGTCAAGATGGTGAGAGAAGCAGGCAAGCTAAGCAGCACCATCTTGGCGCTTACTAAAGCAGACCTTGTCTGTGATCAAGACCTCATAGCAGCTGACATCTTTGACCGCATTCTGTGCCGATCAGCTGAAATGCAAGAGTTGGAAGGCTTGGCAGGCTGCGTGTCATTGATCAACCGGAAGCATACTGATCAGCTCAGCCTACTTGAGGCAGAAGCTGCAGAGGCAGCTGCTTTCAGCAAGCTCTTTGATGGCGCAGCAGATGCATACACAGCGAAAGAAATTCAGGCACAGCTCAGAGAGAACTCCACATCATCCCGCCTCATTGCCAAACTCGACGCCCTTTTCCACACCCACATACTGGACAAATGGAAGCCTGCTGCACTGAAGTCAATTCAGAGGGCCATCAGGAGGGCTGAGAAGGATGATGCCCATCTTGGCATTGCNACTTTGGCTTGAGGGCTGTCAGGTAATGCCCCGCTCACCACTTTGGCTTGAGGGCTGTCAGGTAATGCCCCGCTCACCACTTTGGCTTGAGGGCTGTCAGGTAATGCCCCGCTCACCACTTTGGCTTGAGGGCTGTCAGGTAATGCCCCGCTCACCACTTTGGCTTGAGGGCTGTCAGGTAATGCCCCGCTCACCACTTTGGCTTGAGGGCTGTCAGGTAATGCCCCGCTCACCACTTTGGCTTGAGGGCTGTCAGGTAATGCCCCGCTCACCACTTTGGCTTGAGGGCTGTCAGGTAATGCCCCGCTCACCACTTTGGCTTGAGGGCTGTCAGGTAATGCCCCGCTCACCACTTTGGCTTGAGGGCTGTCAGGTAATGCCCCGCTCACCACTTTGGCTTGAGGGCTGTCAGGTAATGCCCCGCTCACCACTTTGGCTTGAGGGCTGTCAGGTAATGCCCCGCTCACCACTTTGGCTTGAGGGCTGTCAGGTAATGCCCCGCTCACCACTTTGGCTTGAGGGCTGTCAGGTAATGCCCCGCTCACCACTTTGGCTTGAGGGCTGTCAGGTAATGCCCCGCTCACCACTTTGGCTTGAGGGCTGTCAGGTAATGCCCCGCTCACCACTTTGGCTTGAGGGCTGTCAGGTAATGCCCTGCTCAGCACCACTTTGCTTCAGTGACTGTGAGTAGCGTAAGTAGCCTCTCAGGAGCTTCATGTTACTGTGCCTGATAGCCCCTCATGCAAGTAACAGGCTTCATTTAGCGTCTTGATCCTGCAAGTATCCATCTGGCAAGTGGCATCACCTGAAGCCGTGCTTTGGCACGATGATGTGTGCTCTGTAGATAGGATGAAATACACTCAGATGCAGACACTGGCTTGCACGTGTGCATGTATGCCGAGGCACAGCCATGCTGTTCAGCAGTTTGTGCAAGTTTGGGATGTCCAGAGCAGAATGGTGTCTTGTGGGGCTTCTGCTCTTGCGTTGCTGCTGTACCTGCTCTGATGTTCATGCTGTGCCGAATCTTCTGCATTCTTGGGAGAACCGTGATACACACTTCTGCAAGCACCTACTTTCGCAGACCCTGGTACACACTTCTGCAGCAATTGACTGGTGCAGTTACAGGCATTAGATACTACAGTTCGGAACCGCATGCAACCAGCAGGACGAGGGCAGTGATAATCGTGACGTTCCAAATGTCTCCTGTGCGCCTACCGGTGGTTTGACTGCAATAAGCTGCTTGTAAGACTGTTTCAACAGTCACAATCTCTAAACATCAACTAATGTGCATGCAGGGCTATTGAGGCAGCTGCAGACGGGTGCAGTGATGTGTTGGGCATGGCCTACTGGTGGTCCAACTGCATCCAGCTGCGATGGATGCTGTGGGCAATGTGCCATGGGGGTGACATGACTGAAGATGGGGACATGGATGAGGAACCTCAGGGCATGGATGAGTTTGACTGGGTCATGAAGGTATTCCTTTTGTTTCACATGATCATTATTATTTTTTTCCTTGACGGCATTATCATCATCATTATTATGAAGGTATGCAGCCCATTGTGTGCTTCATCGTCATGTCTACTGTGGCCATGTACCTACATCAGTGTCACTAGCAGTGTGTTTCTACCTGCCATGTGGGGATCATCTGGTCAAAAGCATGCATGCGCTTTTTCATTGTGGCATCTGAAGCCAGACCGGCAGTACCCACATTCAACAGCCACAAGCTGCAGTGTACGCCATGCTGCAATAGCGGGGCTTGCTGCCTTCACAGCTGGCAACAGCACTGGCAGAGACCATGCTTACCTTTCGCGAGAGCCTCCACAGAGATACGTGTCCACTGGCATGTACAGCATGCTGTTTAACCACGTGACAGCCTATATAGTGGTGCATGTCCACTGGCATGTACACTATGCTCTTCAACCACGTGACAGCCTACATAATGATACATGTCCACTGGCACATACATCATGTGTCCAATCACCTGCCTCATGCGTGCGTTGCCTGTTGCAGGTGCTAGTGCCACCACTGAGGGAGTTGGAGGCGTACATCTTTGAGAGGCTGTACCGCTATTTGTGGACCAAGGCTCTGATGGAGAGTGCCAACAGGGAGCCTGCCAGCCAAGCCAACTTCAGCCCCCATGTGCTCTCACCCACCCACAAAGCCTCCCAGCATGAAGATGCCATCTCAAGATGGCTTGATGCCCTGCAAGTGAGCCGGCAACTTTTAAACACTGTACATGCTGTTTCTGATGCCCATTACAGGTCACGTGGAAACAATGATTTTGCAGTGCACCTAAAGCGGCATCACCTTTTTCTGACGGTGGCTATGTTGGGTACACAAGCAGCTGCATGCAGGACAGCAGAGATGAATATACACGCACAAAACAGCAATCTCTTATGTCATATGACATATCTCATATGGCAAATGTCACAGTCTTTGTCAGCTTTGACTATTGTCAGCTATGAAGCTAGATACATGCCCAGGACAGTTTGCGCTGGTGCCTGTTGTGTGCAAACATGGAGCGAGGGTGATAAAAGCTTGGGCACTGCTTGCAGGATACTCACAGAACACTCCTACCAGCGCAGCAGGCGGCCACCAGCGGGCATGCCATTCTACTGAAGCAGAAGATGCTCACTGCCATCCTGCGCCGCCTCGACTCTGTTCTGTTTGACAAGCTGACGCGGGGTATGCTACACTTGACTTGCAGTTCCTGCCAACAGGCCTGCTGCAGTGCATATGCTGACGTGACAGGACATCTGTTGTGCCTGACACTGCAAGCTTGCAAGCTAACATGGCGTGCAACAGCCTAATCATATCCACAAGCCTTGAATTACCGTATCATTGCATTGACCAAGTCCTGGAACTGTGGCATTCTATTATATAGACCAGAGAGCTCTCTCTGCATCTACGCTGGTACATTGTGATGCAAGGCTGGCTGCTGCCACGTGATGAGATTGTGCATGACATCCAGCATGGCAGCACAGCGTGCCATGTTGTATGGAAACTGTCTCTCCCTACAGACTCATGGTTGGGCATATACGTGTGCCCGCATTGCCAAGCACAGCAAGCAGCTTTGCAGCTCAGACATCTGTAATAAGCACTGCTAGTCACAGTTGCTGATAGCAGCATGTCTTACGCCAAATGTTCATTGTAGGTGACCTGGGTGGGTCTATGACACCAGTGTCCAGAGACCACTTCAGCTCTGGCTGGAGGGAAACAGCAGCAGGGGCTGGGGGCTCTGCCACCAGGGCTGCTGATGTGGCCCTTGACCCCAAGCTGCTGCCCTTTGAGAAGGGGCCCCTCAGCTTTGGGGTGGGGGTCAACCTCAAGATGGCAGTCTCAAGATGGACTGACTGGGCACATGACGCTGGGCTTAGGGAGGAGAAAGGCACTGTTGAAGGGTGAGCCTGCCCATTGCTGCATGTGATGACAGTCACCTTGCCAATCTGCTTCTGTAGGAGCATGTGTCAATGGGTTGCTGTGACAGAAAAACATGATATCAATAGCAGTTACCCACACTGTCTCAGTTGGGAGGGCTGCATGTATACAGTACTGCAGCATGTCTAACTACACATAAACATGCAGCATGCAGCAAGCATGCTCGTGTGCACCAGGTTGTTTGTTGGTTGGTCTTGGCGCATTGCACCTGGTCTTCATGTCGTCGACCTGTATGTTGCCTGCTGGCCTTTGAAGGGTGTACTGAGCAAATGCTGAGGGTGACAGTTGAATGCAGATACTCTTTCTTCCCACAGCTGAGGGCAACAGCAGACTTGCTAATGATGCCTAAGGAGGTGCTCACAGACCGAACCATCAGGGCTGAGGTTCTGCCTGGCCTCTCCCTGTCACGCATCTGCTCCATTTTGGAGCGATTCCAGCCTGATGACTTTGCTGCTGACCCACTTCCCAGAGGTACAGTCTGACACCATGTGACCCGCATCAAAGTTTCCATGACATGCCCTACCTGGGTATGTGCTGTTCTGACAAGCAAGTCAATTGTGACTCTCAATACCTGAGACATAGTTACCTGAGCAAGATAACTATGTCTGCTGATCATGATTCTCCGACATGCCAGTGGCATGCTCTTTTGTGCTGCCGTTGCTGAGCTCAACCCTCATGCAGACACTGTAAAGTGCTGTGGTTGGTTGCTTGCTTCTCTGGCTTGTCATACCTGTCTTAGAGGGCCTCCACTCTGCTTATGCATGTACCCATGTTGCTTGCACAAGCTGATAGAATGATCACACTCAAATCATGTCGGTGGGTGCTACAGGGTTGTTGACAAGCTTGCACACAAGGCGAGCTCAGCTGGATGTTTGCTGGCTCCAATTTGAGTCTTGATACGGCAAGCCTGCTCTTCCAGGTGGACCCCAAACCAGGCGAGAATGTATACGATAGCGCTTGGCAGCAAGCTGTAGGCAACAAGAACATACACATCCAGCAGGACGCAGTTGCCTGACACCCAATCCTGCGCCACAAAAGCAGAGTAAAGTTTGCTGCAGGTTGCTGTATACCAGCTGCACATGGGTTCAATTACGTGCTGCGTAGTGACAAGCAACAGATGGGTTATGCAAGCCTGACAGCAATATCACACTAAACATATGTAATTGAAAGAGTCACATACACTACTGAGCAGAACTTTCACTGTGTTCAGACGGTTTCCATGCAATACAGTGCTACTGGTGTGCAGCAGCTTGCACAATACATACCTGCAGAGGCATCAGGACTGCTGGCTGCAGCATCTCACAACACCTGTAGGCCATCTGCAGTGCAGCCCCCCATGGGTGATGCACCAGGTTCACAATATCCTGCAGCAGCAAAACATGCATACCCTTGAGCATGTGTATGAAGTTACAGGATGAAGAACCCAAGTTGTGAGCATGGTTCAAGACATATAACAGCAGCGTTCAGCCAGACGTACCATGTACATAGCATTCATTTTGGCCCGCACCCTGGACATCAAGGCACATGACATCCTGTAGGCAATCACAGGTGGCAACATCTGCAGACATAGCAACTGTCAAGAGCTGGACAGACATATATGCAGTGCTGATCTAGCTGAGGCAAAAGTGAGTGTAGCTTTCAAAATACCAAAAACACACTCACTCAAGCACTCACTCAAGCAAGCATCAACAAGAAGGAACAGACAGAAACACAACAGGAAAGGTATGGCTTACCTCAAATGCGACCTTGGCTGCAATTTTGCTGTAAGTAATGGTACTTCTGCACCCTCTCAGGTATACCTGCAAGAAG
>JUBA01000180.1:0-13645 GCA_000818905.1 Trebouxia gelatinosa | reverse complement strand
GGCATTACCACCACCTTAATTGCTTCCAACTGAATTGCATGCTTGCGCGCATGAANTTCGAGTCTTGTGTGCTGCCGATAATAACTGCCGCAATGTTTACAACATATCGGCTGCTTCACGGTCCCTGAGGAAGATGCAAATCTTGCACATGCAACTCACAAATGCGCATGGCTTCACAGCGGATGTTGTTGCACTTTGCAGGCTTTACTGATATCCGAGTGGGTCAAGTCAGGAGCATGGCTGAGCCCAGCTGTTTCAGAGTTGCTGGACATTCAATGCCTTCACAATGAGGTACTGTCACACGCTGACTTGGGCCATTGCCATGTAGTCATTGTTCAGTTCCATATCATGACTCTGTGCTTTTGACAGAGCAGTATCGCTCCCTCAAAGGCCACAANCAGCGGGCCCGGCGGGTGCAACAGCTTACCGTGACAACAGTAATCGCTGCTCGTTCCAGGGTGTGCGGTGCGCGCGTGGTCGAAAGACCGACGACAACACCGGTTGATCTCCTGTAGCTCGCAGAATTTCGAAGCAAAGCAAGCGGAGCACAGCCAGGTTGATGATTTTATTCGTGCGTGACTCAGATGCTTCTTGCATACACTGGCCGAAACCTGTAATCTTCTTCTTCTACACTGCTTCTTCTTTCTTCCCGTCAAGCTGTGAATTTGAATAAGGCAGCTTGAGGTCACAGCGCACAGCTGTGGCGTTGTCACAACACTGACCCGCAATTCCAGTGAAACGTTGGCGTGCCCGCACATCAAAGCCCTGAAAGTGCTCAGTCGTTACGAACACCAAAGCTTGCCTGCCGCATCCTGTACAGATGCCTTTTGCAGCACCAGGGCCCCGCCTGCCACAGAAACGGTCTCGAACGAGCAAAGCGGCAACAGCTGCAGGCACGGAAGAACATGCCTGTCAGGCTAGCAATGCTACGCTACAGCGTCTGCGGTTAAAGCTTGACACAGGGCGTATCAAGTATGTGACTGCTTTGTCTGTATGGTCCAGCCGCACGTAAGGTGCACATGGCAACTTGAAGTCATCATGATAATAGCTCCACGAAATCTGTAGTCCAGTAGAGCGACAGATGCTGTGCATGCTGGAGCAGCAGACGGCTACACAGATTAAGTTATCACTTGCAGCAAAGGCAGCTATCAGGGCAGGTGCTCGACAACATGGTGAAGCACCAATGACAAGTGCCCAAGCTCGAGCCAGGTGCTTGATGCTCGCATAGAATTTGAACTTGTCATTGTCATAACACATCCTCTGCTGTAACCTGGCAAAGTGTGCTGGGACAAGAAAGTTGCAACTTCATTGTCATTCAGCAGTTGCTCTGCAGGTTTTTATGTCGAGCAAAACAGGCAGAGGTAGCTAAAGCCAAGGCTACAACGCAGTATGTTCCTGAAGGTCCGCCCACAGAAGGTGATGATCAGGAGGCGTCTGCTGTGCGAAAGAAGCAGCACTTTGCACAGGAGAATGACGGTCAGTGGCAGTTCTGGAACAGCTACTTCCAGAAGGTGCCGACCGCAGCTGCTAGGCAAGCCTTAGTACACAAACAACGGCAGCAACAGCAAGCCAAGCAGGGAGCTGCAAATCGGAATGATAATGGTGGAGACAGTCAAGAAGAAGATGAAGACATTGAGGATGAGGATGATCGTCGCTTTTACAATGATGAATCATCACAGGGCTTTAGCAGTCCCTATGACCTTTCTGACTCTGACAGTGACAGGGACGCCAAGTGTGATGTGCTTCAACCCAGCCCGCTGCAGCATGGAGTGGGCGCTGTACAGCAGGCTTACATGCAACTGGTCTCGTTTGTACAGCAGCTGCCAAATGCTGTCAGCAAAAACCCAGCGGCAGCCCGGCTCAAGAGTTTTGCCACCTTGAAGGTATGTCTGATAGGTATAAGCAGATGGCATGTGCATGTTGACCCTGCTGCACAAATCTTGCATCACAATGGAGTGATGCAGTCATCACTCCTTGACTCTTCATGTCAATCACAATGTTGCTTGCATGTGGTGCAAAACATTGGCAGTCAACAGTGTTGCCCGTCCTCAAGAGACTTCTGCCTCTGGTCTCTGTTCACACAGCAGCATGATGTTGCCTAAAGCTTCAAATCCAGAAAGCAAGTCACAACATCATTACCGTTTGCTGTATCAAATGCGATCTCTGCATGTGCTGTTTCTGACTCTGTGCATTGGAGTTTAGCCTGCAGTGCATCAGCTGCTCAAGTAGTTGGGATACCATGTCAGGTCCGATGTGCAATGCAGGTAAACAACAAACAGGATTTGTCTGCAGCAGCACGGCAAATCTGGCTTTCTGTTCACCCAGACAAGAACCGTGTCAGTGAAGCACAGGCTGCTGCACAAAGTTTTGGCAAGCTGCTGGACACAATAAAGGCAAAGGGTTTGCTGTAGCGGATTGGCTGTGTGTGGCATTCTGTCACTTTTTTTCTGCAACTTTTCATTTGTAAGGCAGCACAGTACCACCTAAGCTACTGTCTTGTGTGTCATTTTGGGTGCACCTGACCTCCATGTTGCACACAGTTGGTAGGTCATTGCCATGTGAAAGTGTATGTAAGGTAGTCAGACACCACTCTGGCTAACAGCCAGCCAACTTCCAGTTGTGACCTTCAGCAGTGCGACGTGCAAATGTCGCATCACTCCTTGAGCAATGCTGTCAGCCTGACCAGCATGCTTTGGCAAGTCATGCACCAGTACTGCATGGAAGGCTGATTTGTATGTCAACCTGTGCAACTGCGGCTGTAAATGTGAAGGGATGTGTTCACAAGTTCGCTCCCTTGAGCCTGTCCATGCCATGGCCAGTTGAGCACACAAACATGACAATTGTTGTCATCATGATGGCATTGACATCTACAGATGCTGACATAGAAAGTGTACACTTTGACGTCCAGCTGAGCCCACAACCGCACAGGCAAGATAGACAGCATAATGCGCATTGTGCACTTACCAGTTCATGCGCGCAAGCATGCAATTCAGTTGGAAGCAATTAAGGTGGTGGTAATGCCGTGTTTACACTTCCCATTCCGTCGTGGCAATGTTGTCTCTGCGAGCGTGAAAATCATGACATGAAACAGTGTCGCGTCTGAGTGCTGTGTAGACTGATTGCGAGCTGTGCTGAGAGGCTGCAGTCCGAGCAAACTGTGTTGTCGCTGAGCTGTTTACAGGCCGGCCACGAGCGCTGTCACAAGCAAATACTGGCAGTCCAAGCGGGGATGAGATGTACTACCTGTAAAAGAATTTTATATGCAATTCCGTTGGCTACATTTGAGTTCGCTTAGCATGCAATTCAACGCATGCATGTGTGCATGTCTCTATCGGTCAACCCGTGTTGTGGTGCAGAGCTGCAGGCACTGGTGCCGCGGCCGTGAGTGATGTTGCAACCACTGGCAGGCTGGCTCGGCTGCAGTCTGCGCACTCCCGCACCGGCAGTTCCAGCGCTCCTCCGAAATCTGCACAGGAGCCATGGCAGTCTCACAAGTCAAAACCGCTGTGCGCGTCTCGTGCAGAGGCAACCCCGCAAGCCATGTTGTGTGTCAAGGGCATTACACACGCAACAATCTGTGGACACAAATCGTGTGCTGGAGCTTGCAAGGAAGGCTGCTGTGCAGGCAGTGCCATCCAATTCTGTGGTAGGTGACCGACGTATACTATATCAGGTCATCACATGTCAAACTAATTCAGCGCACACTCGTTGAGCAAGCCCCATCCTGTGGTGCACAGGTCAAAGTTCAAGGCTATGGCAAACAGCTGGGGCTAACAACCACCTGGCAACTTGTGATTGGGCATGACGGGGCTTGTGTGCAGCATGTGCAAAGCAAGGAGCTCTGTTTCCACTGGGGCACAGAAGGAGCCTCCACCTCCAGTGCCTGGGAGGTCAGCTATCTGGCTTGCAATGTTAAATCCGTGTACATCGGCTTGCTTCCCCAACACCGTTGAGCGAGCCTCTTACTCACAGGAAGATGACACAGGAACACCGCACCTGCTGCAGCTGGACGATAACGAGGTACATCAAAGCCTTTCAATAGTGGTACACTTTGCAGCAAACATCCATGCTTTGCTTCTCAATGTTCGGCAGTCACACATACATGTTGAGCTGAGTTGGCCATGTAGGCGCATGTGGTGGCGCAACTGGACTGTACCCATCTTTGGCATCACATGCAACCTGCATGATTTAGAGGCAACAAGGTTCTCAAGCCGGCCAGGCTACCCAAGTCCATCCCCACATCAGCAGAGGAGTATGCAAAGACAACAAACAAAAAAACACCTTCATAGATCTCTTCACAAACACCTCTGCTGAGCGGGGGTGGACTCTGCTAGCCTGGCCAGGTTGCAGACCTCCGTGCTTCAGAGTTATGCAGGTTGCATGCGATGCACCAAGACGGGTACAGTCCAGTCGTGTCATCACATGGGCCCACATGGCCAATCCAGCTGCCATATCCTGAATGGCCCATTTCAGACAGCCTGGCCAGGCTAGCCAAGCCCACCCTTGCAGCAGCAGAGGAGTATGCAAGGACAATTAGACCACCTCTACAAAGGTGTTTGTCTGATTGTTGTTGCGTATTCTTCGGCTGCTGCAAGGGCTGACTCAACTAGCCTGGCCAGGTTATCTGAAATGGACCATTCAGGATATCGCAGCTGAAAGAAGGTGCTGTAATGAAGGGCTGCTAGGATATCTGGGACGTGATGGAACTTGACAGTGACCTCATGTTTCGAGTCTTGTGTGCTGCCGATAATAACTGCCGCAATGTTTACAACATATCGGCTGCTTCACGGTCCCTGAGGAAGATGCAAATCTTGCACATGCAACTCACAAATGCGCATGGCTTCACAGCGGATGTTGTTGCACTTTGCAGGCTTTACTGATATCCGAGTGGGTCAAGTCAGGAGCATGGCTGAGCCCAGCTGTTTCAGAGTTGCTGGACATTCAATGCCTTCACAATGAGGTACTGTCACACGCTGACTTGGGCCATTGCCATGTAGTCATTGTTCAGTTCCATATCATGACTCTGTGCTTTTGACAGAGCAGTATCGCTCCCTCAAAGGCCACAAATGCATTGCCGCCAGAAACAAGACCCCAAAGCGGGGAGCCCAATACGCACAGATAGCGTGCACCAACATGTTGGACATGGTGAACAGACTGCGCTTTTGCAGGAGCCAGAGTTGGAAGCTACAGACATGCCACAAAACGCTGAGCATGAGATCAGTGACAGTGCTAGCAGTGACAGCACTGCACTCCGCAGCCTTGAGTCCCTTCATCAGCCTCAGGATGGCCCTTCAACATCAGAGTCATCTACAGCAAGCTCAGCAAAGCGTGGCAGAACAGCAGCATCAACAAGCAAGACCAGCCGGTCAGGCTCAGCCAGCCCAGCAGGCAAAGCAGGCACAGCACGCTCAGCAGGCAAAGCAAGCATAGCAGGCAAAGCAACCAGAGCAGGCAAAGCAGGCGTTTCGGGCAAAACAAGCACAGCAGGCAAAGCAGGCGCAGCAGGTGCAGCGGGTAATGCAGGCCTGATGACTCCAGACGATATCAGCACACAGCCTGACAGCACAAGCCCAAACAACAAGTCTGTGACATCTTGTCTTGATGAGCAGCGTCAGAGCGCTACAGAAGATACAGCAAAGAGGATAGATTGGGAGCGTGAGGACATCAACAGCTCTGTCAGTGGTACTGCAGACACCGACAGGGCCGAACAGCCCATGACCAAGGGCATTTCCAGGCAGGCAGGCAACAACAGCCAGAGCCAAAAGCAGGCATATGTGGTGCTTGCTGTCAAGCTGAAAACAGGCAAGGTACACCATAATGTGGCTGCATGACTGCTGTTGTCCTGGTGTAGTGTCCAAGAAATGTGGATCTGTGACCTTGGCTGTGCAACGTGGCACCACTGAGCAAGGAACCGTGTTGCTGATCTGCATGTACGAGTCCTGACCCTGATGCCAAACTGCAGTTCGGCAGGCCCTTGCGTACCTTCGCTCGTCATTGCAAGCACAAAAGCGCTGACCACTGCCAACTGCTGTCAGTAAGCATCACTCACTTTAGGACACATGGAGCTGTCGTGCTGCATACGCAATGCAGTGTAGCACTAGCAATCACCACAGCCACCTAACTTCAGCATTAACTTGGTGCACATATGCATACTCAAAGCTGTCACGCCCACTTGCAGATTCTGAGTCAGGTCCGGCTGTGCACAACAACATGGCGACCCCTAGCCCTGCTGCAACCTGTCTGTGGAGAAGTTGTCACATGGCACTACCTTGACTGGCAGGAATGGTTCCCAGAGTAAGCTTGCCACTTTGCCTCTTACACTGCAGTGATACACCAGGCTGAAACCATAAACAGTGTAGTATAGGGTTGTGCACTGATTCTGCATAACTTATTGACAAAGGTGCACTGTTGGTAGTCTTGCATGTGCTGCCCACTCTGCACTGTACATGACAAATCTGTGTCACAGGGCACTGTTGTGAAGGCAAATGTACATGCAAGTGGAGCGTCTTTCATGGGTACATTGCATCCAGAACGCTTCTGTAGTGGCTCACTCCCACATGAAATGCCATGGGACAACTACAGATCAGAGACTTGCTTTCCCAAGGGACTGCATGCATCTGGAAACTTGTTGACTCCTGACACAAACTGAACATATACATCCCTGCTACAGCCATGGTTGATATCATCTGGCTGTTTGCTTTACAGCTTCCACTTCCCTCTGGAGCATCACCAGCTGACCTCCTCAGGCGGCAACAACTCTTTCATCACTACCTCAGTCAAACTCGAGAAGGCGCCACATCTGTCCACATTTGTGATGCCTGATGTCCCTTTGACCCCCCCAGACACCCACTTTGATGACACCATGGGTGCCGGGGTGGAGGCATGGCACACACGCAGTGGGCATGTCTTGGTGCGGCCTGTCATTGATGGCAAGACCATGGGCTACATGATGCTTGACACAGGTGCTGTACTGTGATATGCTGTGCTGTGCTGTGTTGCAATGTGCTGTCATGTGCTGTGCAGTGCTGTGCTGTGCTGTGCAGTGCTGTGCCATGCTGAGCGTGCCGTGCTCTGCTGCGCTGCGCTGCGCTGCTCTGCGCTGTGCATGTGTCACACACAGGTCACGCATGCCGCCTGCTTGCGACAATTGCCAGATTACATACACTCAGCGTACACATCACGCAATTGTGATTTGTTTATCCATTACATGTGTCAGCTCGACATGGCAGTCTGGCAATGTCAGTATCACTGTTGATGTGAGTACATGTTGGCATTTAGAACTAGGGTAGGACATGCACGATAGTGGATACCTAGCATCGGCTGGCACACCTGCAATGTATCATTGTTTATTGACTTCATGTATTATTGGTTTCATTATGTATCACTGTATTATCATTGTTTATTAAATTCACGTTTGTACAGGAGCCAGTGGGCTGGTAATCGAGGAAGCTATTGCAAATGAAATGCAGCTGCATGCATTTGGGGAGATGTATGTGACAGGCATGTCAGGCAGCGTACGGTGCCAATTTAGGCGCGCAGGACTGCTGAAGTTGGGCCCTGTGACTATCCAGAGGCCGCTGTTCATGCAAATGAGCATGGCTGGAGTTGTTGCAGGAGCTCCGGGACCAGTGATTGGCATCTTAGGGTATTTACCAAGCTGACTGTGCTTACGTGATGCTGTGCATGACTAACAGATGAAAGAATCATGCACCTGCAGCGCATTCATAGCACACGAAAGCTTTAATTCTTTCCACTGTGTATGAGCAAGTAGGTTGCAGTGATTGACCATGCATTGGCATCAATAGCTGTGGCACATGCACCCACTATCACTTAATGTACTGGACGCACAGACATTGTTCAGGTGCTTGACAAGCCTGGGGGTGCTGCAATCAAGCACAACATACACTGCTACGTTCACCATGCACAAACCCCTGTGAGCAATCTCGTGAGTGGCAGTCACCATTATGTTGCCTCAAAGCGTGACACACATCTACGAGATATCTGAAGCTTCACACCATAATATGGTGCAAGTGTGCACCCAGGACACGTTTTTGGGCAGTCTGTGAGTCTGACAGTAGTACTCAAGGCTTCAGCAGTTGCTGAGTCTCGTCAGCCTGAAATTCTGGGACTGCTCGTGCTATGTTATACTGTCAGACTGGGACACTGTTGCAGATGACATCATGTCTGACCAGCGCTCTGACTTCTCATTTGCTGCACAGGTATGATTTGTTCCGACGCTGTGTCATGCAGCTTCCTCCTAGCTCTCATGACGCGACCAAGTCAGATGTACCCTTCAAATTAGCTATCTACCCGCCATCTCAAGACGTGTATCCCCAAGACCACAGATGGCAGTCTGTGAGCATGGTTGCCAACTTGCCACATGTCGAGGTTTCTCTCACAGTCAATCAAGACAGTGAACCTGTGAAGGCTTTGTTGATGCTAGATTCCGGTGCTGGAGGGGTAGATGCCATGTTTCACAAAAGGGCAGTCACTGAGCTGGGTCTTGTCCATAGCATCAAGCATGGCATGCGTACACTGACGGTAAGTGGCTCGCCTACCCTCCATTAGCATTGTATTGCGGTGTTGTCAGCATGCAACAACTGTGGCCCATCAGCCCAAACTTTACAGCGATCAGTAGAATGTAACATCCCAAGCTTGTAATAATGCCGGACTGAACCAATCTGCCAGTGTGGGTTGGCAGGTAGAACCCAATTTAAGCAGGAAGCAGCTCCACATAATGCATTACACAGCGGTCAATACCCACAGTCTTGAATGTGTGGTAGGGTTTGCATACAGTTTGCTCTGCGTGACCGGAGACATGTGTCATTCTGTATCACAGACTAAAGAATGTATTTGGAAATATTCAAGTCAGCCAGGCCTTTGCTAACTTGCTTCCCGGCTTGCAACGTCACTGTCCTCAACTTTACTCCATCATAGTAAGCAAAGTCAGTGTTCCATTGTTGCGTGTGTTCGATCGTGGGGTTTATTGTGAACACAGCAAGCCCCNAACCCGTGGTGCTCATGCTGCAAAAGTCGCTGTCACTTGGAAGCCTGGGCAGGTTCTGCCTTTGCACAGAGTGCTGATGATTTGTCAGCATATTGTGCCTGTGGCGTCAATTCTCACGTGCGCACATCCATACTGCCTATGCAGGGTATTTACACATGACACACTGCCTTGGCTGGTGGAACATTAGCACAATGCTGACTCTGCATAGCCAGCTGACAATGACACATGGCATTGTACATGTCAACACACTGCTTTTAACATGCTGCAGTTGCAAAGCGCAAGGTGAAAGCGGGCAAGCCATTTGCTCGACCTGGCCTGCAGCACCCCTCAACCATAGGGGCTGCTCATGTTGTGCCCAACAACAAACTGGAGCACGCCCATGTTGTTCCAACAACNGGAGGGCCTCTGCATGCCACATCAAGCAGCAAGCCCCTCATCTTGCCCAGTACAGGTCAGACTTGACAAGTCCTATCTGGGCAAGCACGTGTGCACATGTATCACAGAGCAGCTCAGCAACATGTGCTTGGGGTAGCTTAGCCAGTCATGGNCCCTCCAGATCTTTTGTGGTCAAGCATGCATTCTCAGTGGTGCTTCCCAGACGACGTAATGACATGCAGCAAGTGCGGCACTACGCTCCTGGGGGTATATGGACAGGCGATTGGCAAATCGATGTTGTTGATGACTTGCAGCCTGCNGACCAGGCCTGCCAGCAGGTGCAGACTTGGCTCAGCATGCTGGTGTGCCTGCTAGTGTGCCAAGGCAAAGTGGTACTGCAAAGTGGTGCTGCATGACATACATGCGGCACCACTTGCACCAGCAGCAGCAGCTGTTAGACTTGTTGGGCAGCACTGGCGCTGCAGAAGCAGTGGCGCTGCGCAGTGGCCATGCAAGTGCAGCAGCAGGCATGCNTGAGCATGGGACGCGTTGCTTACACAGGAATGAGGAACTCTCTGTGCAAAACTTGTACCTAGTGCCTACTGCGTGATGTGCTTGTGAGCCCTGACTGCTAGCTTACAAAACTGCAGCAGTTAAAGCGACTATCAGCTTGTTATTCATTGAAATTGGAGTTCTGTCATCNACAGGGCCAGGCCAAAATCAAGCAATTCCACGCTGTCATGCTAGACCTCCTTGCAGAGGTCGGTCAGCTTCACGTCCACCTGCAAAGCAGACATGCTGCACAGGCTGTGCTATGCACCTGCAATGGATCTGTGAGCTGGCACATTGTACTGTACTGTCTTGCCTGTACTCACAAACACAGTACTGACAATGCTTCACATGGTAACTATAGCGTAAGCACAGACACCATGTGCTGTGCCATGTTGACTCAACCATCTAGTTGCATGCAAGAAAGAAGAGATTTTGTCACAACTTGCAAGCTGGTCCATGGTCTGCAGGCATGTGTTGGAGGTGCCACAAGCACAGTGAGCTGTGATGTTCTGTTGTTTGACGTCTAGGCAGGCAGTGCCTGAGTCATAACAAAAGCATTTGCCGCTGCACCAGAAATGCTTAGACAACACCATCTCACAGCACAGAGCCTTTAGCGTTAAATGTTTATATCTGATGTGCATCAGCTGGCAATATTGATCCTCGGGATTAGTTGCATACAGCACTGTACGTTCCTCTAAACTTGCAAATGACTGCAAGCAGGACTGTGCTGCAAGGTAAAGTTACATGCAGTAGGTGCCAAGTGGTGCATGTCAAAGATTGCGCAGCAATGCGTGTCACATCCAGCTATTGGGCTGCTGTCACTTGATTGCCTCAGCAGCTGCAGGTAAACTCTGAGGAGTTGTTGCATAACACACGAAGGAACGCATACACACCGGTGAATCACAGCATTGCAGTCAGCAGCAGGATAGTCATGTTTGTGCACATATATGCAAAAGCACCCACAAGCTGCAGCTCTGCATTAACCTGCCAGCAAGCTAGGAGCAACATTCCCCATCAGCAAATCCAACATACAGCTCCTTGATGGGTGGCAGTTCTATGAGACACTACTGTTGCATTCAAGTACTGCTTGTGAGTGTCTTGTTCGCCGTGGTGCTGCAGGTGAAGGCAAGAGGACCGCCAGCTGACGATGACAGCAGCATTGCAGCTCAGCTGATGCGTCTGAAAGACCCTCGCACTGGGCAACCCCTGGCAGACAAGTACCTGCTGCCCCAGTTCAGTGTGCTGTTCTGGGCAGGCTTTGACACTACAGGCAACACTATGACTTGGACCCTCTTCCTCATCTCCCAGCACCCTCAGGTCACTTCCACAAACACCTGCCCCTTGGGTTGCGGCGCATGCATGCTACACATGTCGCTTGCTCCCCGTATGCAGCTGCATCACTGATGTGATAAAATGCAGTGCAACCAAGCTACCTTCCTCATATGGGCAAGAGTTGGGTTTGCAGTGACCACGACATTAGGCAGTCCAACACTTCTGGAGCAATTGCNCATCCCGCGCACAGCACCAAGGTGACTCTGATGCCATGCAGTGTTGGCAGCAGCATATGCGTCCAACAGTTGGCAACATATGGCAGGTATCACATGTGGCAACATGTGGCAGGTATCACAGTTCGCAACATATGGCAGGTATCACATGTGGCCACATATGGCAGTTCTCACATGTGGCAACATTCGGCAGGTATCAATTCCTCCAATATGCTCGACAATGTNAACCTGCCGTCAATGTGATGCATTGCAGCATGACCTGGCCCTCACACTTTGAGACATAACATGAACAATGCTGCTCATGCTAACAACGTTGCATTGTGTGTGAGTAAGAGTGTGAGATAAAAAACTCATTGCTGCCAGATCACTTTGGCAAAAGCGGCATGACATTGCAGACAGCACCACAGAATAGCAAGCTTNCGTATGGTCGCAGCAGCATCAGCAGGCATTTTGCACTGGGTTGTCATAAGGGTGACCTGTCTGGCCGGTCATGCTGCATGTGAACTGGTAACAGGTGTGAGTCGACCACGATTGCAACATTATGGAGGTGTGAATGGCTCTGGTGCGCTTTGCAGACTCTTCCTGCAGTACGTTGCACNGTATATGCAGCATGACACATCACTTACACAGCTTGCATCGCAGATAGCGGCAGCAGCCAAGCATTGCACTTCCTCTGTACCATCACTCATACGGCAAAGGTATTGCAACCACAAAAGGTTGCAGCGATGCTCACCTAGGACGCTTGCTTCCATGCCACGTGAGGTGATAGTGATAGGTCAGCTCCTCACCAGGCTGAACATCCCTCAGCGCAAAAATGCACACACACACTCTTTTGCAGCTTGATGACTGGCTTGACGAGGCAGCACAGACTACCTAGTTGTTCATGGTCATACATTTGAACTGTACCATCGCTAATCTCATGGTGTCGTCAATGAAACATTTGCGCGTATGTTGTACCTATTTCGTGGCAGTCAACGTCAAAACCCTCAAGAGGAATCGGGATTCATTCCTACAGAACTAGCGGCCCGAGATTCAAGTGGTGTGTCAGGGGGAATTGTGGAGGCGGGTTGCAGCTGTGGGCCTAACATCATATTGTACTGCACCATTTGCTGAGCGTACCTGCAGCAAACATCAACACAGTCACCATCCCACAGCACATGTTTAGGTAATATCTTCAGCAGGTAATAAGGGCTCTTGAGGGCTTTGAAATGTTCATCCATTAGCATGACCCTTTTGCAAACTCTCATCACTTGTGCAAGGCAAGGTGTCACCATACTGACAAGCACTAAACGCAAGTCGTGAGATGCAAAAGGCCAATTGCTCTCTGCTGAGTACCATCCTCACTGTTTTGCAGTTTGTTCACTTCCACTTCAAGACCGTCCACTTCACCAGAGCCAGAGTCATGAACTTTTGCAGGGCTACGTAAGAAGTGCAGATGCAAATTGCGCTGTGCGCCACTGCATATATACACGAGCTGTGTCACAGCACAGAATGCAGGACGACCACATTGCAGTATAGCAACAAACTGCGGGCTACCTTGCAGGACATGGTCTGCAGTGCAACACAGCAGTGCACCCTGGAATGTTGGACACTGCACCTCAGTGCGTCAGCAGACTGTTGGTGTGAACAGACGCTGCACCAGTTACATCTGCAACTTTACTTGTGCAAGAGAGATGATGCGCACCCAGGCAGATCTGTAACTTGGTGATGGTCACGTATTGCTGGAGGCTGATGTGCTCTGGTTTGTGTAACTGCAAGCCAGTGCTAAGCGCATCAAGCAGCTGCATGGCACTGGTACCTCTGTGGAGCCCTGTTAGCTGCTTTGCTGAGAATGTCATACACCCGGCGCTTCATTCGCGTAGCTTTCATTTCTGCTTCATCAAACTCTGTAGTATTCAGAGCTGCTTTGTCGATATGCACTTGGACACCAGGCATCTCCAGTATTTGTCTCAGCTCTTTGGGAGTGAATGCAGCCTGCATGTGTGCGCTGGTAACCCACTTGAACAAGTGCCAAAACAGGTCATGCCATGCAAACACAGTTGTGGCTTGAGTCTTAGCTTGCTAGGGCCAGCCAAGGGAGTATTGCATCATGAGCATACACTGCATGCGGCAGCATCTGCCATGCTGAGGTTTGCCTACAAATCCATGTACTGCCTGTTTTGGCAACAACCTATTGATGTCATGGGCACTGCAGCAAGTGCGCACT
>JUBA01000179.1:0-35949 GCA_000818905.1 Trebouxia gelatinosa | reverse complement strand
GGCAAAGCCTCTACAGAAGGAGCTGGAAAAGGGTTTTGGCTGCATGCACCACATCTCAGTATCACTTGTCTNGGGGAAAGATGCATCCCAGCATATAGATGAGTCTTCGCAGATATCAGCTGCAGTGTCTAATTTTCTGAGCCTAAGACATGACTCATGCTGATAGTCAGCTGGTGAGCACCATTCCAAGAGTGACTTCGCGTGTTCAGAGTCCCAAGTCTGTCAATGACAAAAGGTTGATGGAGTGTGTGCATACCCACTGTGCACAGTGTCCATGAGAGCATGCAGCAACAGCCCCTTGGCATTGTGCAAGGGCAATGGCAAGGGCAAGGGCAATAGCAAGGCCAAGGGCAATGGCAATCAGGTGCTACTACCTTGCTCAGATGTGATGTCCTCCATCTTAGACAGCCCTTGCAGAGCATGGTCTGTCACACTGTCCCCAAACATGACAATGGCAAATGACCCCTTCATGTCATCCAGCGTGTAGTCTGTGCCAGTCTCTGTCTGCATTTTAAAGTCTGGGATCTGCTTTGGCTGGGTGCCAGCATCCACCCTGTCCTGATGGGCCTGCTCTCTGGTTTGCTGCCCACCTGCATACAGAATACAGACGCTCCCCAGGGTACCCATGCTGGCATGTGCCCAAGGACGCAGGTGGCTAATTGAGCATATTTGTCCAGTGTTGCTAGAGTGGTTTTTGCAGAGCGATGCTCTGTGCAGCCCCTAGATGGGATAGCACAGGGAGAGCTACAGTTGACCTGTTCAGAGAGGGCAGTGTGCAGGGCGTTTGCAGGAGGCCTGATGAGACAGTTGAAGGATTGCTCTGGATGTCTTGGCTTTCACAAAACATGGATACATCAGCTCTCAGCATACTGTACATGATGGCTATAGTCAGACCATTGTCTCATATCAATTTCTATGACTTTCATGCACAGCTGCCATGTATAGAATGAAGTGAAAAGGGGGAACTGTTCACCTGTGTCTGCTGTGTGTGCTAACCGTTGTATGTGCTAAGCATTTTGTACATAGACCATCTCTGAGCAGATGAGTCTCACATGACACAACAGGACACGTTGCTGAGTGCTGTGACTGGCGACAGTCATGTTGCTGTAGGTGCAATACCATGCAATACCTGAAGGATTGCCTGGCAATGACACTGAGTTAGAGTTGGACCCAGCAAACAAGTAGAACATGAGACCAGCGCCAGCTCCAACCAAACCCCATGTGGCATATGGACCTGTGATGCCCTGCAGTCATCAACATCTGTAGACTTGCTGGACTACACAAGATGCAATCATGAACTTTGTTATGATTCAGTGCCTTACCGACTTCATGAGTTTAGGTGCGGCACCAGCTGCGCTTGACGCATTGTCCCCTGTGGCAAAGCCTCTACAGAAGGAGCTGGAAAAGGGTTTTGGCTGCATGCACCACATCTCAGTATCACTTGTCTCAAGTGACATGCAGCAGGCAGTGAGAAAGCGTGCCACAAAGCAACATGCTGCAAGCAATGTTGGGATCAATGGAAGGGGGCCACAAAGCAACACCAAAGCGTCAGATGGATTCATTGCCACAACACTGTAATCAGGTGCTGATAAATGCAGGATGGAAGCATGTAAGCGTTGATTCACCTGTGTCCGCAATGACACGCTTGCATTTGCTTCTGTCTGTGCAGCATTCTGAACCCACTGCTTGATGCCTTGCTGGTAGATACTGCGCGCGTACTTGAGACGTGCAGGTAGCATCTTGTGAGGCTGACAGGGCACGCAGAATCACTGCGATGCTCAGCGACCTGCTAACGGCGATTTGCCGGATGTGACAGAAGTTGATTGCTGTATTCTTTGCTGCAGCTACAAACTCAAATTGATCTGATGTTCGCCTGCTGCATGTCTGGTTTCTTTGCATGCGTGGAAGCTTTTTGGGCATTTGTAGACCACACGTAGTCATCGCTGACTTTCGATTTGCAAAGCTCTATACTGTCAGCTGCTGACCAACAAATGACGTGCAAGGCAAGCGCTCATACCTGCAGACATAGGCGTCAAAGCATCCTGCTTTGTTGGTGAGCCTGACGCACGCACGAGCGTGAGGCAAGCTATATTAAAGTTGACGTCGCCAGGGGCTGACTTACCGCATTCTATGCGATCTGACATACTGACCAACCAAGCCTGTGAGCAAAGAAATGTCCAAGACAAATGAATGGCAGTACAGCTTGTGCAACTGCTTCACTGGCTTTGAGAGCCCTCTAGTTTGTAAGTGCGTACCAGTCTGTGCTTATTGTACCACCAGCACCTCCTGTGACGGACTGCGTGTACACAGATATGTTGTCATGCTTCGACCTGCAGTGCTTGCTGTATGACATTACAGCTGTGTGACAACATGAAAAGACCCCAATTTGGTTTATGCAGGTTTGCAAGGTTGGTTTTGCCCTTGTTGGCTGTACGGTGACAACAATCACGTCTTCCGCCAGCAGGGCTGCTGTGGGCCATGCTGTTGTGACTGTGCACTATGCCCATGCACTTTGCCAGGTCAGCTTGTGCACATCATGCGTGTTGACAATTGCATGTTTACAACACTGCGCTAAACATGTTTCGGTCCAGCACTTTCACCAAGTCTTGAACAGCATGCTTGTGTAAACACTCATCACTTGAAACCTTTTGTCACACAGCATTTCAGTGTATGTAGCTCAATTTCAAACCCGGACTCTAAACCATAGGTGTCATTGTTTGAGAGCTTCCACTATATGCTTTGATTGTCTATCGGGCCCTGTTGGTCCCCAGGACATCAAAATGTATGAATTGATTGGATATAGAGCTGCACCGCCAGACCAATATTGATATTGCTTGCGTTACTTTCATTCCTGACACAGAGACACGCACAATATAGGCACCACAATACTGGGCTTCAACCAGTACTGTAGAGCTCAGCAATGGTGTCTGTCGCATACCTTCGTTGCTATCATGCTTTCCACCAATGTGCCTTGCCTGCAGTGACTGCCGGCAGTCTGCGCAAGGAGATACGTGACAAGTATGACATCAGGCAGGGAGCCTTCCCTGACTGGCTGGTGCACACCCTCTGCTGCCCATGTGGTTGGTGCCAGGAGGCCAAAGAACTGCAGGTAGTGTGCCATTGCTCTGACGCCTATCACGACCCCTTGCTAGAGCGCTCTCATGCAAAGTTTGTCATGGAAAGTTGGATGCAATCGTCATCACAGACACTTGCACCGCACCCTTGTCCATGGCTGTGCCCATGTTGGGCTGCAGTTAGCTGTGCTGCTCTGTGCCATGCCGTGCTGCGGTGTCCCATGCTGTGCTGGTGCTGTGCTGCGCTATGCTATGCTGTGCCTTGCCCTGCTGTTGCAAGCCAGGGCCGAGGTCACAGGGGGTGATGAGCAAAGCAGTCTTGCTCTGTAGCAAGTGTTCCGCAATGTTTGCTGAATGATTTGGCCCATCAAGTGCCGACTGTGCTCAAGATGGTCAAGCTTGGCTCATCATAAGCATGCACTCATGATTGCAAGCCAGCCCTGCAACCTGTCAGCATCAACATCTTGCATCCATGTAAAACGAGTCAGACGGCATCTTGCTTCAGCCAGCCATCAAGACATGCTGAACGGTGTATCAGCACAGGTCGCCCACAGTTTATGGTAACTTGTGTTGATCTTGGTTGCTGACTAATCGAGTCATCCCAGCTGGACCATGTCATCTATGACTGTCACCTCATCAACAGATGGCACGTGATTGCTGCCCATCATGACAAAGCTCCCAGCTGGGCAATGATGGCATATGCAGGGACGCGATGTGGGATTGTACAAACCCCCACCAGAGTTGCAGGGCAAGGAATGGGCCAAATACAACCTCAACAAGCCCAGCAAACAGCCAATGTCGGCACCATCAACACAAAGCATGACCGAGGGCTTGCTGCAGACCAAGGGCGCTGCAAGCACAACAGCCCAGCATGGTTCTGCAGGTGACTTTTGCGCAAATAGCTGTTCCATAGCCTTTTGCACACGATGTAGAGTGTTATATCATTACCCAGGCACATGCATGCGTCTCACTCATTACGCATAGCCAGCAACACGAAACTAGCTATAACAACACCAACTATATCATAGTGGCCAGCAGGTCCATGTGCAGGCTCTGCATTTGGTCAAATAGAGTAAGTTAGCTTAAGCCATATTCAACTGCCGCAGTGCGCTGCCTCCGAAGCATTAAGAAAATACTGTTAGTAATGTCATTGTTTGACATTAGTACCATCAATGTCATTATCATCATTGATATTTGCAGCTTTGCCAGCCGGTGCGAGATACCTACTTGGCATGTCTGATTCTAGTGCTGAATGCAAGCAAGCACCAACGAAAAGACACTCAGACTCTGCAAGCATGGAATGCATGACAACTGCTGTCTGCTAGTGTGTGATCTGAAGTCCTTGAGGCTTGCTCATGCACGATCCATTTCTTGCAACCTGCCTCTGCAAGCAAACAGGGCATTTACACATTTGTGCACAGGTGATGACCACAAATCAGGCACAGGCTATCAGACTCCGGAACAGCAGCCACCAGAATCCCCTGACAGCCATGCAAACCCGTTGCGAGGAGCTGCTTTGATGAACAACCTGACAGGAATGCCGCTTGATGAGAACGGGCTTTATCAGAGGGGTCATCGTAGGTTGAACACTATTGCATCTGGAGTGCCCATGTCTGAGGATGCCATGTCTGAGCGGGATGATCTCCATGATCCAGAAGAGGGTGTGGGCACAAAATACATGCATGCTTGACTGTCAGGCTTTTGGCAGTGCCAAACCTCAAGTGATCAAAGCTTAACTTTGCATTGTTGGCTAGTTTGTTAGAGCTTGAGACCGCAGACTTGTTGTCAGGCAAAATGCATTTAGGGTTTAAAGAAAAAAACCCTAAACCCTATAGACCTTGCTAGTGTGAGCTGCCTCGTGAATCACATTTCCTTTGTGACCAATTGCCATTGCAGTCTCAATGGGGAGCCTTTGTTTTGCTGTTATGTGCTGCATGTTAGACTTAGAACAACACCAGACAATGCAGCCTTGTACTGACAGCTTGAAATCAAGTCTAGAAGCTGACAAATATTCTTGGGAGGATTGGCTGGCAATTTGTTCCATTGCGGATGCTGCAAATTCTTGATTTCATCTGGGCAAGAAGACAAGCGCTTGGGTCGCCCTTCAGATCTTGAATCAGGATGCACACACACTTCCTGAAAGCTTGCAACATGCAAGATTCCCTCTGCGTAAAGCTCTTCAATCGCTCATCAAGAAGTAGAGCATGTAGTAGTGCTGGCGTAACTAGACAGCTGGCATGCTAGGTAGTGACTTGATGTGCGAAGTACAGTAAAAAATAAACGCCTCCCAAATGTTTCTGCTCTTGGGTAGCTGCTTCTGTCTGTAACTTCACAACCTCCGTTGCATGTATAAGCTAAATTATACTTCATGCACGCCTCTTTCAGCAGGTGCTGGTCTTATGACGGTGGTCTTGACTCAAATTCCCAGCATATTTTCAATTAAAGAAGCAAGCCAAACAATAAACACTGCTGCACATTTGCAGTTGGACGGCCTTGGAAACTATGTTACACAATTAATGTTGCGTTTGCAGCTAAGTGTTCAAGCAGCTCACTCTACTGCCTTGGCCTGCTCTGCTTGTATAGCTGGCGCAGTTTGCGAATCCAGACCTGAGTTTCCGGAACGCTCGGAGTACTCGGTGGCACAACTAAATTTGAATATGGGGTGTAACGCATACACGTACGCGTAAACGCACAGAGTAACGCACACCTTATCAGAAATTAGAAGTCCACCGCAGCTGTTGCAGTCCTCCCCGACACTCGTAAGTGCGTACGCCATTACGAGACCGGATCATCAGATGTACGCCGTGCAGGTATTGGGCATTTGCTGTGCTTCGTTGTGTTAGCAGCACCCGTCACCCGTCGCCAGCAGAGACTTGAGGGTAGCCTGATGGTATGCAGGTTAAGGCAGTGGTACCTTCAGTCCGGTTTGCACCACATCATGCCGCGCCTGTCAGACCTGCTGCACGAAGCGGCAGATGTACATCAATTGCAGCCCTACAACGTTCGAACACTGGCCCTCATCACGCAGAAAGTGCAGGTTTGCAAGTCAGTGCCACCAAACACGTGAATCTGGCAGCCATGAAAGCGGTCGGTGTTCTGTCAGCAGCTCTGCTGGCTGCGGGTAGGCATTCAGCTGCATCTGCAGTGTACAGTCAGCAGCACACAGCAAACGATTTTGTACACATGCTGCGCAGGACCAGCGATGTCACTTGAGGCTTGTCCCCAGGTAGCTTGTCCCCAGGTAGCTTGCACCGTGCAGTCTGCTGGTGTGTTTGCAGCAAGATACCTTGCCAATGTACTGCGCTACAAGAAAGGGTGACTGCATTCATCATAACTCATTGACAGTCGTGCACCACCTCCTAAGCAGCACCATGATTCCTCTGCCAAAGCTGGCAAGCACATGACGCATGCACATATTCATACTCCCAACACACACGCAAACAATTGCACATTTTGCAGCTTGGCTTATCAGGAGCTGTAAACAAAGCACCGATAGCGGCACTGTTTGGCAGCAATGAAAAACTCACCACTGAGTACACCAACTTTCATCAGCTGAAGGCTCTGGACATCAACAAGAACGAAGTTGACTTTCAGGATCTGAACAACAAGGCAAGATACTGGCTGACTTATGTGGCATTTGATGCATCTGACATATCACTAGCAGCAAACTCACAGCAGTGTGTACGTCATGATCTGGCTGCTACAGTGTCCACTGTTCAGGTCCCTGTCGGTGTTTGTGCATTGTCTGTTGCATGAACACTGCTGTGCAGTGGGTTTTAGTCCCTGCTTCACACGAAGTTTTACCACAATTCTGCAGCATCTTCCACTTGAGCTGTCCTGTGAAAGGCATCAACCCCGCCTAGATATGGAGCAAGTCCTTTCCAGCATTGCAGCTGCAAACTGGCACAGATATATACTTTGACTTTATATATAGAATCGCACAACTGCTCAGCTGTTGTCTATGACTTGTGGGTGTCTGACAGGTGGTCTTGGTGGTGAATGTTGCGTCCAAATGAGGCAGGACAGAAGCTAATTACAAGGCAAGCCTCAACTGCAACATCTGTATAGGGCAGTCATTTCAGCTGTTGGTGTATCATATTTTGCACACATGTTGATGATGCCATGCACATTCAGAAGATAAAGTCGACGTCATGCTGGCAATGGAGTCTTTGAAACAAATGATATGCATCATGCCGTGCCATTTGCCATCAAACTTGGTCCAGCGCGCCTAGATGACAATTGTCAGTGGCTGTCTTTGGCAGCCTCGGTGTCAACCACACAATGTTCTGGTTTTTGCAAACAAGTAATCCTCTACATCAGCGTCACAGCAGTGCATGACTTGCTCAGAGCGCCATCTTTCACATGCCGGCAAGTGTGGTTGCTTGGCTCTTGATAATTCAAGTTGTTACCTGTGCAGGATTTTGCAACACTGGAGGACAAGTTTGCAGGACGCGGACTCACCATTGTTGCATTCCCCTGGTGAGCTGAGTCTTGAGACCTGAGTCTTACTTCACCCTTCCATAGAAGCAGCAGCATCCGCATGAGTTCACAAGCTGCTGCAACAACACATGCTGCAACGAGTGCAAACCCAGTGGCAAGCTTCCTATGTTGCTTTCTTGATATGAGGCTCGAGCAGGTGCACTTGATGCCTGCATCATATGGCAACTGCTTCCAATGTTGGAGATGGTCTGTACTGCTCAGGCTGACAGCTGACTTGAGCCAAATATGGAAGCCAACTGTTGGGAAAGCGATGTTGGTGCTGCAGTAATCAGTTTCTGAACCAGGAACCCGCCGACAACGCAGCTATCAATGAATTCGCCAAGGAGAGAGGATTCAGTGGACTTCTCATGAACAAGGTCGACGTGAATGGCTCGCAAGCGTCCCCTGTCTATACCTACTTAAAGGTATCTTGTGTCATGAGAGACTGGCTTCTCGGTCACGCATGTTGCTAAACGCCTTGACGTGCTTCTAGTCATGTTGCAAGTCTGGTTGCTGAGCTTTCCCTTTGTGACATCTTGCACAGTCCCTCATTACTGCAATTGAAGGTCCACAATTGAAGGTCAGATGTGCAATATGCACACCTGTGAGTGGTAGACTCGACAAGACAAGCATGCCTTGACTATGAATGTCAACACTGTGCACAGCATTTGTGCCATCACATGAAGTCAATCAATCTGTGTTGCATGCCATTTAGGTTCAGACAAGCGTCATGCTTTGTGTACATGCAAGATGCAGCAAGATTTGCATGGGCTGAGTCAAGGCCACGACAGTCAAGTTTTGTCAGTGTCTAAGGGTTGTAGGGGCGTAGGTTTGAAAGCAGTAAGGTCTGAAAGCATTAACCTCTAAGTCAAACATGCTCTCACAAAAAATATGCCTGCACAGGTTGCCAGCGGTGATGAGAGCCCAATCCCTTGGAACTTTGCCAAATTCTTAGTCAAAAGGGATGGTACTGTCTTTGGAAGGTGGGAGTGCTTGTAAAATAGCGCTCAGTATGTACATTGCACAGACGGCAAACTAAAAAGTCGCTGTCCTCTGTGAGATATACATATCTGTACACCGTGAGCTGGAGTGTCATTGTACTGCCGGCATGCTCTGTCAGCGCTATATCATGTTTGTGTGCAGACCGTGGCATACATGGCACTGTAGGTGAGCATGGCAAGCAGCTTGCTCATTTAGCTGCTTGGCCAAATCCTGTTCGCGCTGGCAGCTGTGCTGACACCTCACAACAGCTATGTGAAGAGTTCTGCACAGTCCGAGGTCAACAAGGTGGTTGTGTGCAGGTATGGACCAAAGTCTAGTGCCAATGATTTGACGCCTTTCATTGAGCAGCTTCTTGCAGAGAAGTGATGGAAAGGATGAGAGTAGAGGCTTTCTGAGGATGAGCAGGGCTGCAAGCCTGGCTGCATTGCTATGATAGCTTGCCAGGGGAAACAACCCTACAGGTTGCTCTGCATGCTTGAAGCACACTGCTGCCAGGGGATGTGCTACAGGCTCAACATCAGCTTGCTAAGCGGGACTGTGCGTACCACTCAGGTTGTGATTGCGTTGTGGTTTGTGACTCCAGACATTGCAGACGTCATTTCAATGTTGTCCTGGTATTGTAATAATAATAATAATAATTTACACGCTTGCCAGCCGGTGCTAGGTGCGTGCAGCAGCAATCAGGTCCCTCCACCCTACCCTACTTTGGCATTTTCTGTACCATCTGTTCTCCCTAACAGATATCAAGTCAGCACGAGCAAGATTGTTCCACATCAGACGAGGGCGGCCAACTGGCCTTTGACCTGAGACTTGAGAAAACAAGAAGCGTTTAGGCAGCCTATCATCACCCATACGCCCTACATGGCCAAGCCACCTTAACCGCCTATACTGTATCTCTTTGTCAACATACACCATGTCACAACGCTTCAGCACAGCCTCATTGGTGATGTTACTCAACAAGGAGATGCCACATATGCCACGCAGGCACTTCATTTGAAACACTCGCAGACGGCTAACATGACGGTCTGTGACTGTCCAAGTTTCACAGCCATACAGCAGAATCGACAAGACAATACAAGTAAAAAACTGCAACTTAGTGTACAATGACAGTTTGCTGCTTGACCACACTTTTGCAACCTTCAAGGAGTGCCATGCATACCCAGCCTTGGTGATCCTATTGCTAAGCTCCCTGTCAATTGAGTTGTCTGCGCTGAAAATGCTACCTAAGTACTGGAACTCAGTGACAACTTCCAGCTCAGTGTCACGTACAAGGATGTGCAAGTTGCTGCCATATGTCTCAGCATCCTTGCCAACCACCAGTATTTTGGTTTTGTGTGTGCTGACTGTCAGGCCATATGTAAGGAAAGCAGCATCCATGGCAGCAATGGCTTGCTCTAGATTGTCAGGGTTATCAGCAATAAGACAAATGTCATCAGCATACATCAGAATCCACACAAGGTCATCATGTGTGGGATGCTTGCATTCTGAAAGCTGCCCATCAATCTTGTATGAGATCCGGACTCCCAATGAGCGGAGAACCGGCTGCAGAGACCGCACAGCAGTGTCCAAATACAAGCTGAAAAGATCAGGTGCCAGCACACACCCTTGCTTGAAGCCGGCTGCTGAGGCAACTGGGCGTGAGTCAACTTCGCCTCTGATGACTGCACTGTGCCCGGTGTGAAGATCCCTGATGAGAGCAACCAGCTTAGTTGGAGCACCTCTGCGCAGTAGGATCTGCCAAGCTAGACTTCTGTCAACTGAGTCAAAGGCCTTGGTGAGGTCCAGCATGCCGAGGAAGAGTGTTTGCTGCTTGTTCCATGCACGCTCACAGAGCAGCCGCAAGCTGAAGAGAGCATCTGAGCAGCTTCGATCTGGCCTGAACCCATACTGTGGCTCCAAAAACTGCTGCTGCAGCCAGTCCTTTAGGCGAGCTCTGATAAGCTGAGCATATGCTTTGCCTGCCATGCTCTGCAGCACAATTGTGCGGTAGGCGCTGCAGTCTGTGCTGTCTCCCTTCTTTGGGATGGTACTGTGCTTTGCAACAATTCTGTCTGATCTTGATCTGCATATGTGCTCTCTTCATGGTTAGGCAGGCCAACAATCGACAGCTGTGAAGATTCCTTCGACGAGTCGATGACTCTGACCAGCCAGGCAGATAGGGTGAACAGTTTCGCAAACTTGCAGCTTGTGACAGGTTGTCAATTGTAGGCATAGAGCATGTCATGCTGAAATTTCGGAAACGGAAACTTCTGTCTCCAACACTCTGTGTGCCGATCCGCAGCAAGTGCCATCGCCAGCATGTAAGCATAGTAGCCAGTGACTGTTGAAAGCATTATAAGTGAGCCTGCGCAAGCCATGCAATCGAATTTCAAATTTGCGATGACTAACATACTCCTTCGTGTGCGCAGTCTTCCCGCAACATCTGCAGTGCGCTAAGCACCTGCAAAGTTGGACGTGCGGGGTCAGGATGTCGAGCAGCTGTGCAGTCATCTTTTAGACGGCAGCACGTCGCATCGCGCTCTTCCGAAACACCCGAACTGCTGAGTAGTCGACGTTCCTCAGGGCACTCAGGCGCAGGCCTTGACGACCTTATGGATGAAGAAGGCGCATTTCCCCGCGGCGGTGCCAGTAGCATTACGCCACTGAAGCGTCGACAGATTCGCCAGGAAGCTCAAGCAGAGGCCGAACGGGATTTCTTTGCGGATGCTGCTGCGGGCGCAACAGAAGGCAGAAAACGGCAGAAGAAGGGCAAGCCGGTCAATGCAAGCCAGGTTCTGCATTAAATATCACACACACACGCACACACAGGCCTTCTGCCCCAGATTGTCACAGTCGCCTAAAGCCTCACATGCACTGCCTAGTAGCAACTCACGCACTGCAGGCTTTGGATGACCAGCTTTTAAGGAGAATCAGACAAGACAGCCTCCCAGCCTTTGTCGAGCTGCTGAAGTTCAAGGTGAGATGGCTGTCTAATTGCATTATCCTGTGTTTCCGCTTCCTTTGCCTGCCACGGCATCCCACAAGCAAAGCCTGGTTTGCAGACATGCACGGTTGGAGCCAAGGTGTGGGCCGCTGTGTCAGACGTGTTGCCGCATGGGTTGACAGTCAGCCTGCCTGACGGCCTGAAGGGCTACGTGAAAGCAGAAGAGGTATGCCTGCCTGTTCTTGTCATTTCAGCATTGCAGTCCTAGGATTCTGTTACATGCGTCACTCCACTACAGCAAGCACTTGTTTCAGCAGCAGGCACTGAAATTTCATATCCGTCAGCCGTTTGCAACTACATCTGCCTGTTACTGAAAGCCTCCGTATTGTCTGCAGCCAGAGCAGCTGCACCTCCTTGCGGTGCATCATAAAAATGATGTGTCCAACTTTGCCATGCATGCACTTACAAGCCGCATAGCTCAGCCACTCTCCTCTGTGCTGCATCAGACACACACTGCGCACGCACAGACACTCTCATGCATACATCACATGCACGCATAACCAGACTTCAATGTATGGTGTTTGTGCGTGCAGGCTTCAGACACACTGGCAAAGCTGCACGCACAGACACAGCCCTTACCGCGGCTCACAGACCTCTTCAGCAGTGGTCAGTTGGTCAGATGCACAGTGACAGGCCTTGAACACCAGGCCAAAGCACAGACACTGAATAGCAAGTCCTCCAAGAGCTCCAAAAAGTCAGTGCATCTGTCCCTAGCAGTCAGCAAAGTCAACGCGGGTCTCTCAGCAGAAACCCTACAGGAAGGGCTTGCATTGCCTGCCTGTGTCACCAGCATTGAAGACCATGGGTACAGCTTGACATTCGGCATCAAGGGCGTCAATGGCTTCCTGCCCAAGAAAGTGCATGCTAAGGCTTATGGCAGTGCGTCTGTGCTGAAGCCTGGCATGCTTGTGGAGTGTGTGGTGGCATCAGCAGGCAACAAGCGCTTAGTGAAGGTCACCACCGACCCTGAGGCACTGAGCCGAGCTGTCCTCAAAGATTTTGAGGGCTTGCATATAGGTGAGTAAGCCGGTTCACAGTTGACATCGTAGCGCTGACAACTTGGCAATACAACTCCTGACTGTTGCAGCAGAGTGAAAGTGGTCTTCGCCATGTGGCATATGCAATTGTATGCTCAACTGCCCGTGCATTGTGATATTTCATGGACAGCCTTGTTTGGATATGTGGGCGTTGCGTCAACAGGCATCCTGCAAGTCATGACAGATTGCTCATACAAATCGCATCCTACATCAGTATGACATCTGCTATGTGCAAGCCTGGTTTCTCAGCTGACATGCATTGCTAGCGGGGATCAGGTCAGGCTGCTTGTTGTGCTTGCCTACCACACGCTGTAAGTCAGTCATGGATGTCTGACTCCAGAATCGAGTGTATTGAAACAACAATCTGTTGTAGGGGCGGTGATGCCTGGGGCACTAGTTGCAGCCAAGGTGGAGAAGATCCTCTCAGATGGCCTCAGCTTGTCCTTCCTCTCCTTCTTCACTGGGACAGTGGACCAGTTCCACCTTGCAGAGGTGTGTCCCGGAACAAATTTTCAAGATGTCTGCAGCAAGTGTGCTTGCAGTTGGGATTGCTTCATCACATCTGGGTGATGGTCTGACGTCTTGTGCTTTGGCCCACGTGGCCTCCTCAACTACCTTGCAAGTCGTGCACAGTCCATGTTGCATGACCATACATGTAGAAACAGCATGAATTACACATCAAGTGTTGAAGTACCTTCTGATGAAGTTGTTGCACCCTGTAGATGTGTCACTTGCTGGTTGCATGACACTGAGCCTTGTGCGGCATGCTGGAAATTATATTAAGTTACGTGACCAGTGTCAAGGCAGCATATTGTCGTGTCTTGTGCTGTCACTGACCAAGAGGAATGTGTGGCAATTTCAGGCATGCCCAAAGGCGGATTGGAGCAAGAAGTATAGTGAGCAGCAACAGGTGCAGGCCCGTATTCTGTATGTGGACCCCACCAGCAAGAGAATCATGCTGTCACTACAGCCAGATTTGACAAGCATGACCACCAGGTCTTTGCCAAGCATAGGGGAAGTGTTTGAGGTATCTCTACCAAATTGCAATGTGTCTGTTCAACTCTCTTAAGATTCCAGGCCAGTGGACCTGTGCTCGGACTGAAATTTACTGCCTGTCTGGGCTGTACATGTGCTGAGAAGTTGAAGCATGTCCTGCTGCAAGTGTGAGGTATCCTTGCGGACACGACAGATGCTATGCGACGTCAAGACAAGCAGCCAATGCTGCCCAGGAAACTGATATATACTTGTGCACTCAGCTTTGGTCTATTCGTGGTTGTGATTCCATACATATGTACAAAATGATTTTGCACACAATGGCATGGAGCAGAGCTGCCATATCACCATTTGAAAGCTGGGCAAAGCTTTGAGCTGTGGTCAGGAATCATTGACTTGTCAGTATCCCAGAATCAGTAGTCATACACAATACTCTATACTCCAGCACAGGCAAGACTTCTCCAGTGTCTTCCCTACTGACAACCACTGCGTTGCTTTTGCCAGGATGTCAAAGTGACCAGGATTGACGAGGGCCTAGGGCTGGTCCTGGAACTGCCCACAGAGCCTGCCCTGACTCCTGGCTTTGTGCACATCTCGAATGCTGGGGATGCCAAGATTGACAAGCTGCAACAGGTGTGCTAATCATAGCTTTTCCACTTTGCTGACCAAATGTAGCAGCATGCACATGCCATTTCAGCCGTACCCAGCACCACTCGAGGCAATGGCTTGCACGTGTACTGGCTGATGCTGGCATAGCACATGGCTAGCTTGCAATGGGGCTGGCATGATGGGCACCGCTGTGTTCATATGCATATTTTGCTACTTTAGCTTGCCATGTCTCAATTTTGCTAGGCATCCAAAGTCCTTCTTAGGTGTCTATGCTTGCTCTCTCTGACGTGTTTACAATGACTTCAAGAGCCATGCACCATTGAGGTGTTTTCAAGCATCAATGCTCTGCACAAGGACAACCCCTGATTAGAGTGGTGCAGGGTGTCTGAACCCTGCATAACCCGAGCAGAATATCACTCACTTTCTCCTGACACACCTTATGCGCCATGCATAAGTGACTACTCAGGCAAAATACCGGTCATGTGTGGTTCAGGCTTACAAGGTGGGGCAGAAGGTAAAAGGCAGAGTGATTGGGGCTCGTCAGCTTGATGGTCTGTCTGTGCTTAGTCTGAAGCCTCTCGTGGTGGAGCAGCAAGTGGCATCCATTGCTGCAGTGGTGCCTGGCAGCATGATGACTGGGACCATTCACAGCATTGCTGACTACGGCATGCTAGTCTCATTGGCTCCAGGCATCAGGTACACTATTACTGAAGCCATCTTTCCATATTATTACTTTGTTTTTGTTACTCTACACCTCAGTGGCATCTTTGTGTCAGGGTGGCAGCTAGCCTTTGACATTTCTGGTGCTGTTGTTTGTGTTGTAAGCTGCATGCCTTAGATGCGCATGTGACCCTTCGTCATTTCCATTCTTTGTCATTGTCAATTTTTGCTATGCAGAGCTCTTGTGCCGTCAATGCATACAGCCAATGTCAGCAGCAAACGAGGCCCTCCCAAGTACATTGAGGGGCAGCAGGTCACAGGACGCATTCTGGAGGTGGACGCTGCCAAGAAGAGGGTCATTATGAGCCTTAAGAAGTTGCTGTGCAGTGACAAGCTGCCTACAATTACCTCATTTCAGGTAACAGCATATACATGATCGCATGCCATTGTACATGTTCTCATAACACTTTGTGAGATATTCTGACATGTCACTGCAAATGTCTTGGGTGCAGCCTGCAAGGTTGTGTTGTGCCTTTCAGAGAACCACAGTAGGTTTGTGGCAACTGTCAAAATGTCGTGAATGACCACACACAATAAAGAAGTAGCAAATGGTGGCACTGAAACCTCCATGCAGTCATCACAGCCCTAGATAGTCCTGGCCCACAAAGGCCAGGACATGCCCTACATGTGATCCCTGCTGGTGCAGGATGCAACCCCAGGCATTGCAAGTCACGGCTACATCACTGGTGTCAAGCCTTATGGCCTCTTCATCTCCTTCTGTGGAGGCATCAAAGGGCTGGCCCACACAGCAGAATTGCCCTTAGCCCCAGATCAGAAGCCTGCGGACGCATACAAAGTTGGCCAGGTATGGACAGCATGTTGCTCCTAGATGCACTGCACTGTAACGCTCTGCCAGCATGCTGCTTACATAGCAACATGGCAGGGCAAAGTCAGTTTCCAAAAGTTTACCCATCAGATTGTGTTGCAATGACTGTCGCAATCCATACCAATGGGCACCAGCATATGCCGCAGCTTTAGGGTAGTGGTCAGAACATTGCTGCTGCCTTTGGCAACTCTCCTCTGTGCATCTGTGACATCTTGCTCTTTAGCTCCATCACATATTGACTGACGGTGTACCTTCCGATGCAAAAAGGCAATGGTCGTTGGCAAGTTTGGCCAGCAGCTTGACGGCAGCATCATATGGCTCATTGCATTGTCACATGTGATATAGGTGACATGGCACATGGGAAGGCATTTCCATGCCAAAAAGATCAAGCCCACAGAAAAGAAGTTGAGTGCTTCATAGTTAACACGTTGCTGCAGCAGCTCAAGTCCCCTCAGCAACTTTTGCCATGCAGGCCATCAAGTGTCGCGTGCTGAGCACAGACCTCTCTCATCAGAGACTGAAGCTGAGCCTCATGGGCAAGAAGAGCAATGCTGATGGGTCTGCAGCTGAGGGGTCAGCCAGTGGGGACCCCCTTGGGGGTCTGCAGCCTGGGGATGTGGCCCCAGGGACAGTGCGGGAGGTGGAGACTGTGCAGGTGTGTGTGACTGCACTGTTCACTGTGATTCGCCTTCCTGCAATATTCAGTGGCTATGGCATATGTGCTGGCCTTGCTGGGCAGAATTGCATTGCAAGATTGTTGCAGCTGCATGAAGCTGAAGGCACAGGCTGTCATCCACTTTGACAACCCAAGCTTGTGCTAGCACCAGCAAAGCATGCTTGGTTTCTGCTGTTGTAGAGCTATCACACAATGCAGACACAGAGCACATCTTTGTAGACATGCCAATCACAATGTAAGTGCAGAGCCTCTGTACCTCCTGGTAAGCTTCTGTCTCAAGTCTCCCCACAGTCCATGCATCTGTGGATCATGGTTGATGAGATTGTAAGTCAGTGCATAACACGTGCTAATTCCTGTCCTGCTTTCATGCCTACAGGAGGATGGGGAGACAGTGCCAAAGGTGTACACAGTAGAGCTGCAGGGCGGGGCACATGGCCACCTGGAGGCAGGGCACTTGGCAGACCACCCCTCTGCTGTAGCAGCCCTGCAGGCTGTGGTCAAGCCGGGCCTCCCTTTGGGGCCTTTGCTAGTCCTAGAACGACTTGAGGTACAGCTCCTGTGCATACCTCTTTGCCAACCTCTGCTGACTGAAGAAGACGAACAATACTGTGATGAGCTTCGTTTACTCAGCGGTGCACAAAGCATGCTGGCCCAACGAACCACCATTGCTTGCTCCGTGTAAGGTCTAAACATTCCCACTGTCCTTTGTGAAACGCTGATGCATAGTATGGAGCACCCCATTGTGTTCTGCCTGCCTCTAGTGCCGTGAGTTGGAAGCCACTGCAGCATGCTGCAGTATGTTTCCAATCTTCCTCAGCTCAACTGAAAACATTGTTTTTTGACACAGTGCTATTGCTTCTGTTGCGGCAATGTCCCACCCCAGACACTGAAGCCTGCTCCTGCTGCATTGCACCATGCGCAACTCAGGCTCATGTGGTCTGCCCTCGGTACAAAAATACACTGTGAAAAGCCTGGCAGCATAAGCCTCTTTTGTGAGTTGTCACAGCCTGTATGAGCACGCTGTGGCTGTCTGGTGCAGGCCACAGGAGTTGTGAAGCTCACAAGGAAAGCCTCCCTCATAGCAGCAGCCTCAGCACTGCCAAACTCAGTCTCAGACCTCAAGGAGACACAGCTGGTGCCCGGCTACATTGCAAGCGTGACCAGTGATGCCTGCTATGTGCGCTTCCTGGACCAGCTCACTGGCAGAGCGGGGCTTGCTCAGCTGGCCGATTTGTTTGTGTCAGATCCCAGCAGGCACTTCCATGTCAACCAGTCTGTCAAGGCTCAGGTTGTTCAGGTAATGCCCAAACCCTAAACCCTAAACCCTAAAATCGTTCAAATGCCAAAGCGCATGTATAGCATAGCTTCCTGAACCTGATTGCTGCAAAGCTCAGCACATGGGTCTAGGGTTTAGGGTTTAGGGTTTAGGTTCACCACACACTGCTTGATTTAGCATGTTGTGTGGAATGTTAGCAGGCAGCATGCAGTATGTGGCATTGCTCATTGCACCAGCTGAAGTCAGGCAGGAACAGGAAGCCAGTGTTGCGGTCTGAAAGCTGCACAACCGAAGTTGACAACTCGTGCTGGAGGCTTGAGAGATGTCCCGCTGCAAGTACGAGGTTTTCAACGTTGGGGATGCTGCAGATGCATGGTGTCACTACTAACACAACAAGTCAATCGGGTTCCTGTGAGCCCTGTTTGTGCCTGAGGGATCAGTGTGGTCTGACTGTCAGCTGTTCTGATTACTGAGTGGCTGTGACACAGGTTGACACGGAGAAGGAGAGGTTCAGTGTGACCTTAAAGCACAGCTTGGTGGGTGGCTCAGATGCAGCATACCTGCAGTCCCATTTCCAAGACCTGGAATTCGCTGAGAAGCTCAGGTGAGCATCTGTCTACAGACTGGCTCCTACACTTAAAGGCACAGCCTGGGGGATCTACAACAGGTCCTGGTCTGAAACGTCAATCCCAGGCTATCTGATCAGCTTTGACACAGCAGTATCAAACTTGAGGCTTGCACAAAGCACTCTGGCTGGTCAACAACATAACAAGATCTTTTCTTGGTGTGGTAACATACGCTTGGCATGCTACCAGTGNGCTTCAGCTGACGTGTACAAAGCTGGTCACTGTCCCTGGTGCCAGAGCTTAAGCACACCAGCAGCAGGAAGTCAGCTTGTCACGCATGTGCANCTCAGTCTCAGACCTCAAGGAGACACAGCTGGTGCCCGGCTACATTGCAAGCGTGACCAGTGATGCCTGCTATGTGCGCTTCCTGGACCAGCTCACTGGCAGAGCGGGGCTTGCTCAGCTGGCCGATTTGTTTGTGTCAGATCCCAGCAGGCACTTCCATGTCAACCAGTCTGTCAAGGCTCAGGTTGTTCAGGTAATGCCCAAACCCTAAACCCTAAACCCTAAAATCGTTCAAATGCCAAAGCGCATGTATAGCATAGCTTCCTGAACCTGATTGCTGCAAAGCTCAGCACATGGGTCTAGGGTTTAGGGTTTAGGGTTTAGGTTCACCACACACTGCTTGATTTAGCATGTTGTGTGGAATGTTAGCAGGCAGCATGCAGTATGTGGCATTGCTCATTGCACCAGCTGAAGTCAGGCAGGAACAGGAAGCCAGTGTTGCGGTCTGAAAGCTGCACAACCGAAGTTGACAACTCGTGCTGGAGGCTTGAGAGATGTCCCGCTGCAAGTACGAGGTTTTCAACGTTGGGGATGCTGCAGATGCATGGTGTCACTACTAACACAACAAGTCAATCGGGTTCCTGTGAGCCCTGTTTGTGCCTGAGGGATCAGTGTGGTCTGACTGTCAGCTGTTCTGATTACTGAGTGGCTGTGACACAGGTTGACACGGAGAAGGAGAGGTTCAGTGTGACCTTAAAGCACAGCTTGGTGGGTGGCTCAGATGCAGCATACCTGCAGTCCCATTTCCAAGACCTGGAATTCGCTGAGAAGCTCAGGTGAGCATCTGTCTACAGACTGGCTCCTACACTTAAAGGCACAGCCTGGGGGATCTACAACAGGTCCTGGTCTGAAACGTCAATCCCAGGCTATCTGATCAGCTTTGACACAGCAGTATCAAACTTGAGGCTTGCACAAAGCACTCTGGCTGGTCAACAACATAACAAGATCTTTTCTTGGTGTGGTAACATACGCTTGGCATGCTACCAGTGCTGGGCTCTGCTGTGGGGTGTGGGGCTTGCGGTGCGGGGTGTGGGGTTTGGGGTGCGGGGTGTGGGGTCTCAGGTGTGGTTTGTGGTATGTGCTATGGAGCAGACCAGCCTGTTTGTCCAGCTGGTAACATTGCTCAGTCTCCATCTCATGTCACACGGCCAATTCGCACAACACACGCAGACGAGTTGCCAATTATGTGGAGCTGCATATGGAGGATTGCATCTGCAGGCCTCGCATAGTGTTCTTATGTACGTCTACTGTTGCAGGGCAGCTAATGAGCCGGATGAGAGCAAGCCAGTGCAGTGGGAGAAGGACTTTGCTGTTGGAGCAGTTGTCGACGTTTCAGTGCATGAGAAGAAGGAGTATGGTCTGGTCTTTGACTTCCCAGCACATGCTGATGTACTGGGACTGGCAGCCAAGCACCAGGTAAGGTCCAAGTGAGCATGACTGCTTCATGTGCATAGCTGAAGTGTGTGCTGCAGCTTGTTTGCAGAAGCAATTTGTTGGTTGTGCTGAGCCTGCGCAGCAGAGCCTGTTGTGCAATATGCAGTTTGCATGTGCCTAATCAAGGACACATTCAAGGTCACATGTACATGCCATGCACAGTCAGTGAGAGCATTAGAAGCTGGGCTGCTTTTCTCAGCATACCTGATTTGCTTTCAGATTATTCCTGCATCATGTGCAGTTTGTGCGGGCGTAGCATACATGCAGCCGTTTGTAGCACTGCAGCGTATATCACATACCATGATGTTTTGAAATCCAGGTGGAGGGGCCAGAACCATCCCCAGGCACAGACCTGAAGGCCAGAATCCTTGACGTCAGCAAAGACACTGGCATTGTGGATGTGAGTCTGAAGCCAACCCTCATCAGTGCTTCAGCTGTTGCGCATAAGGCCAGTCAGCCTAGCAGCACTGCTGCACCAGCTGCAAAGGCAGGCAAGAAGAGGAAGGCTGACGAGATCCTGGGCGCCACTCACGCTGCTGGCTCACAGCTCAAGGTGAGCTCACGCTGCCGGCAGAAACCAAAACAGACCATGTATGAGCTGTTAGCAATATGCAATGTCACCAACATCACACTTGAGGCAAGCTTAGATGCTCTGTGCTTCCCCTGGCTGCACGTGCTGTGCATGCTGCAGCCTTGCTGCTATGCATGTTGCAGCCTTGCTGCGGTGCATGCTGTGGTGTTGTTGCTGTGTATGCTGTGGTCTTGCTGCTGTGCATGCTGTGCTCATAATGCTGTGCATGCTGTGGCCTTGCTGCTGTGCATGCTGTGGTTTGGCTGCTGTGCATGCTGTGGTTCCATGGCCCTGCATGTTGGCAGTTTGATTCCTGCTGCGTATGCTGTGCAGTCTGTGGCTCAGACACACAATAGGCAACCTTGCAGTAAAATCCCCATGCTGTCTGTACTGACCATCAACAGCCATTGTTGGTGTCAACAGTTGTGAGAACCAACCTGTGCATGACTTATGTAGGTGGGCAAGGAACAGCTCGCTGCAACAGTGGAGCTAGTGAAGGATGACTATGTGGTGCTGTCTCTCCCCAAGCATGGCCACGCCATGGGCTTTGCAGCTGTGCATGACTTCAACCTGCAGAGTCTGGAGGGCAGAAGCCCCTTCAGGCAAGGGCAGCTTGTGCAAGCTAAGGTTGCAGCCCTGCCTAGCCAGGTCACAGGTACTGCCCTGCCTGCTCTGCCTGCTATGCACATGTGTTGCACTACAAGTGCAGACTCAGCATATGCTCTGGCTAGAGCGTATGACAGCGCTGTTGCTAAAGTCCCTTCCTTTTTGCAGAGGTTGCTGGGGCTCAGCCATCTGCAATACATTGTTCACTGACATTTGATACTGCCCCTGAGGCTTAACAAAAGCAACAATTCCCACTCAGCTTCTCCTTTTCACATCATGCCAGAACGTTGCTCTCAAATGCATCATTGTCAGACACTACACTCAACTCACACAGATTCCAAATACTCAATGATGAAAGTGTCCCACTTGTGCTAGGTGGGCGCCTGGTGATGCATGTGCCGCTGCTGACGGATGCTCAGGCTGTCAAGAAAAGCTCCAGCAAGGGTTTGGCCATGACGCCAGGCCAGTTGATGCCAGTCAAAGTCACAGCTGTCTGTCCGGCCTGGCTGGATGTCACTGTCCAAGCAGGTATGTTTGTTCTGCTGTTCTCTCCACCTTGCAAGCCATGTTTGTACGCTGTGCATGCTTCAGCACTTGCTAGCAGAGTGGAATATTGTGCAGCGGTCTGGCGCGGGGAACTACTTAGGCATGTCGGTTGTGATGCTGTGCTGTGCTGTGCTGTGCTGTGNCAGGCCTTGAAGGGCTTTGCTGAGCGCTTTAAAGAGGGGCAAGCAATCAAATGCCGCATATCACAGGTGGCACACAGCATGGTGGTCTCCTGCACATATATCAAATGTGACTTTTTAGGCAGACTGCCACCCACAAGAGGTGCCTTTGCCCCATGTTGTTCACATGTCCCAGCAAAGTCACATCAATATGTGGAAATTTCAGACCCAGTCAGTTGTTCATCTTTTTCTTGCATGCAATGTACACAAAGGAAGGAAGAGCTACTCTTCCGTCTCAGGCACGCCTGGTGCCATTCGAAGAAACAGTAAGGTTTTGCAATCCCCTGAGCCTCTGTTATACTTACATGTACCAGATCCCAAACAAGCATTGTAACATGTCCCCTGGTACAGTGAAGCTCGGGGTGTTGCTGGGCATTGTCAGACAGTTGGAGCTGGTGTTGCAGATGGACAAGAACAAGGGCCAAGCAGATCTCTCCCTCACTCAGCTCACGTCTGGCAGCAAGCTCAGCAGTGCCACAGCATTGTCAGCGCCAGCTGGGACGCTGTTGTTGGGGCGGGTGGGGTCAACCTCAGGGGGGGTGGTGCATGTGCATGTGGGTCGCCGCGCCTATGGCAGGGTTGCCATGTCAGATGTACATGACAGCTGGGTGCCAAATGCCCTGGAGGGCATTCGGGAAGGGCTGTTTGTGAGGTGCTGTGTGCTGGGAACAGCCCCTGAGCATAGCAAGGGCAAGGAGGGGAAGGGTCAGGGGACAGAACTGCAGCTATCGTTACAACCCAGCAAGGGAGGGAAGTTTGCTGGTCGGCAGCATGGGAAGAAAAGTAACAGCAAGGACAAGGTTGCTGCAGTTAGCACAGTAGATCAGTTGAAGGATGGCGACAAGGTGACTATTTGTGTCTGTGTCACGTGCCATATTATGTGTGCATGTTGCCACTTGTTGTGTGAGAACAAGCATGATCCTGGCACACTACAATGTCAGCACCATACAAGACCAACCGCTTGCTTGTGAGATATTTTGCAGATGATTTGTGAGGACATGTGCTGGCTATGTCATTGTATACAGCTCACATGTCATGTCATCAGGATGCATAAGAAAGTAGCAGTCATGGCACGGACAACTTCTCACATTTCCCATGCATCACACTGCATTACATTCCTTCATATAGTATCACATTCACAGTTAGCTTGGGATGTGTCATCTCATGTGACAAGATAATGCATAGCCAGCCTTATATGAAAGTTGATGAGCGTCAAACCATTGTGACTCAATCTTGTCCGCTTGCTCATAGGTGCAAGGCTATGTGAAGAATGTATCTGCTGTCGGGGTGTTTGTGACCCTGTCCAGCTCTGTGGAAGCCAGAGTGAAGCTGGGACAGCTGTCAGATACCTTTGTGGAAGACCCCAAGGCAGCCTTCCTTGTTGGTCAGCTGGTCTCAGGCCGCATCCTCAATGTACAGGGCGACAGGTTGGTGCTAGCATTACCATTCTTCTTTTATTTGCCTCGAAAATGCGCTCAATTGCAGCTATTGTGGCAGCATTCAGTGATCAAGTGATAGGATGACAGATTGCCTGGTATCTGTGACTGTTGTATGCTGCATCAGCTTTTCTTCTGCTAAGTAGCAGAGGACACTTGAAGGACAAGAAACAGGCTCATCATTCTGGGCTGTGTTAGGAGTCAATGCCTGGCATCTGTTGCTTGGAAAGCTATGTGACAGCATACATCAAATGGGCTTGCAACCAATGCCCAGGCGCCCCTGTAGGCTCAACCTGTAGCGATTGTGCATATGGCGATGTGGACTGGGGGTTGCTCAAGCTATCTGCAAAAATTCAACTTGGCTGAATGGAGACAAATGTTGTCAATCAGATGAAAGTGTGTTGTTTTCTGGATCACACTTTCATCTGATTGACAACATTTGTCTCCATTCAGCCAACTTGTGTTGATGACATGATCATAACCATGATCTAATGATTGATTCCTGATATAGGGTTGAGATGACACTCAAAACTGCTGGCAGTGGCATGATGGACATGAGTCAGCTGAAGAAGGGGGAGGTTGTACGGGGCAAGATCAAGCGCCTTGAAGCTTTTGGCGCCTTTGTGCAGCTTGACAACAGCAACCTCAGTGGGCTGGCTCACATCTCAGAGATCTCCGATGACTACGTGAAGCACCTGCAAGATGTCTTGCAAGTCGGCCAAGGTCCGTGCGTCCTTGCAAGCTGTGCTCATCTTTTGCCCTCATCAAGGCATCACTTACAGAGATCAAGCTGCGGTCAAATCGTAGTTTGGCTCAGTAAGATTGACAGTATGGTTACTGGTATGGCTGTGGTCCAGAGCATGCATGTGTGAACAGGCAATGAAAGCTCTGAACACGCTATTGACCCAAAAACGTTCATGCAAGCTAAGATTCTGCAGGTTTCGCTCAAGCACATTCAGGGACTATGCTTGCAATCTAGATGCATTTGGCAATAAAACAAGCATTGTCACAGCACAGGTTTGCATGCTGATGGGCGGCCTGTTGTTCACTCACTGTTGCACCAATATGTGTAGTGTTGGTCAATGCGTTCAGACCTGCTGCAGAACATATACTGTGCTGCATACCTACATCGGAATGGAATGAAATGTCTTGCATCTTGTTGAACATACGACATTTGCTGTACAGGCGTAAGAGCCAAAGTTCTCGAAATCGATACCAAACAGCATAGATTGTCCCTGGGTCTGAAGGCCTCCTACTTCACTGGAGTCGCTGACACAGATGGTGGCATAGCTGAGGTGTGCTGCCCTGCGTCATGCTACACGGTGCTTTACTGCATGTTGTGTTGCATATTGTGGTGTGTGCTTTGCTTAGGACGCTGTGTAGCATAGTAGTAAATTGCTGTCACACCCTGTGCTTGAAGACTTACTGCTTGCAAAAGTACGGCACATGCAGTTGAGAACAAGATACGGTGCCTAAGGTTTGTTTTGCCAGTGGTGTTCTCCCACAAGCACCAACACGACACCGCTGCTGATGATTGCGATGCAATGCAAAATTGTGCTATCATGTGTGGACACTTGTCTCAGGCGGTCTCAGATATTGAGGAAGAAATGGCAGAGCTGGCTTCAGCTTCAGACTCAGAAGGAGGTGGAGAAGAAGATGCAGCCGAGGAGGTACAGCCCCATCTCAGCATAGTAGTGATAGGAGCAGGGTGTCAAACTAGACAGAGCAGTTTATTGTTGTTCACAAAAGTTGGAATGAACCTACACACAATACCTCAGAATGCACCTAGAGCGTATCTGCTTCAGCTTAAGCTCCTCTGCCTGCATCCTGAGAACTGCAGAGCAAGAGGCACCGCATTGGCCACATGTTCTTCAGGGCTCATGCTCAGAGGCGCAATTCTGCCTGGCTGCACCATGCTGATGGACAGTGGTTGCAACTGCAGCACCGCAGCCACTGAGGCTTCAACATTGTCAGGTGCACATGTTGTGGTGTTTCGGTCCGTGCGTGTTTGCCAAACAACCTGTGACTGAGTTGCTGACTGAGGAAGCCCACCCGTTGTGGTCAAACACGTCCCGAGCAATCATGCTGCTGGAAGCTGCTCAGCACAGACTACCTGTTCCAGATCACTTGCTGACAAGGATAGCGGTGTGTAGTCTGTGTGGTCGTGCAGGCTGCTGCTGTATCCGGCGAACAAGAGGAGTCTGGTGATGAGCTGGAAGCCACGTCTGATGAAGAAGAAGATGTAATTATGGATCTCGATGCAGATGAGGCATCAAGCTCTGGGGATGAGCAAGTTGAAGAAGAGGACTGTGACCTGCCCAAAGGCAGTTCCCGTTCAAAGAAGCAGAAGACTGGAAGCCAAAGTCAGGGCTTGGGCAGTGTTGGCTGGGATGCCTCTGATGAAGAGGACGAGCCAGCAGTGCCTGCAGCACAAGGTATGTTGTGCGGTCAGACTGCACTGTTGCGTATATAGTCTGTCAAGACAGGCACTGGACCACAAGTTGCGTGCATGTGCTCAAGCATCATGCTAGCCTGATCTGGGCTGTTTTGCATGCAGATCAAGTGCTCACAGACTGTATGTGCATTTTGTCAGAGGGCAGGCAATGACCTGAGCCCAACTACAACATGGTGCAGTTGAAAGTCATGACTCATGCATCAGCTTGTTTCGCTGGAACAGTCAGAGAGCACGCTGTGAGACTCTTGAGACGATGGCAAGCGTCACCAACACCAGCAGCTCGTATTGAGACCAAATTTGGCTCTGTGCAGTTACAGAAGCCAGTGCTAAGAAGCTGACCAGAGCTCAGAAGAAGAGGGAAAAGGAGGCACATGAGGAGCAGATCAGGCAGCGTGAGCTAGCTCGTGTGAGTGACTCAGCTGCACAGCCTGAGTCTGCTGAGGACTTTGAGCGATTAGTGATGGGGCAGCCTGACAACAGCCTCCTGTGGATCCAGTACATGGCCTTCCTGATTGCCCTTGGCGAGGTTGACAAGGCGCGGGGCACTGCCGAAAGAGCCCTCGCCAGCATCAACTACAGGTCTGTGATCTGACCTTCTTGCCTCATGAGCATCATCTTGAACATAGCCGCACAACACTGTCAATGCGCAACTCAATGCTGTGGGCCTGACGTGTTGGCACTAAGATGTGCTGGTGATGTGCATCAGGTGCCTCTGTTGATATGCTGAAGCCTTACTAAATGGTCCATGCAACACTTGTTTGTATCTGGAGTGTGGCTTGTGCACCCAGCACTCTACCTCTATCACATGTCATACAATCAAAGCTACAAGTTTCCTGTCAAAGCTGACTGTGTGCACTTCTTGTCTCACTGGTTGTCTGCAATCCTCAGTCCTCAATCCTCAATTCTTGGTGTCATCACACCCAACCAGGGCTACTGCAGGAATGCTTCAGAGGGCCCATGAAAAACGCTCCTATTAGTCTGCTTCTTCTGGTACAGTGTCAAATGCCATCACTGCAGCAATGCACAACCCCTGCAGTGATGGAGGCGGTGAAAGCCGAGGCAGCCTAGCATAGCTATTTCACCTGCCTGCGCAAATGTTTCTCGAGGTAATATGGTCTATTGTTGTTTTTCACAGGGTTGTAACAGTGCACCCTGCTATTAGTTTCTTGTTGCCATTTACACCTGAAAATTTCTCACAGACCACCTCATGTTCTACAGAGAGGAGGGGGAGAAGTTCAATGTCTGGCAAGCATGGCTGAATCTGGAGAACATGTATGGCAGCCCTACACCTGAGGAGGCCGTCACCAGGATCTTCCAAAAGGCCCTGCCCTACTGCAATGCCAAGAAGCTATACCTGGCACTTCTGGACATCCTTGAGCGTACAAACAAGGTGAGAGGGCACCTTGCAGGGTTTAGGGTTTAGGGTAACACCTAAACCCTAAAGGTGAGAGGGTAACACCTAAACCCTAAAGGTGAGAGGGCACCTTGCATATGCTTTCAAGCAGCATGATTGCTGTGTTGGCCGTAATGCTGCATGGGTAAAGGGAGCAAGCAGTGAAGCATTCAAGAGCATTCATTTTGTGGCATGTCACCCCTTCCTGCACAGGGGTGTGTGCCTGGACCTTTGCATCACATGCATCAGCTGTTATCTGCACCAATATGTTGTCCACCTGTAATCACATGCAATGAGGAGCGTTTAAGGTAGGAGATTGTGGCATGCGTATTGTGAGGCAGAGGGGGTGCACAGCCGCTACAGGTGTTCTGACTGGTTCAGGATAACCTGCAGAATTTGGTGAGACTGAGCACGTCTTGCATTGAACTCCTGCACTCAGATGTTGCTGCATATCAGACAGTGCTATCATGATTGTAAGTGTAATCTGTGCAGGATGAGATGGCCGAGCAGACACTCAAGGCCATGTGTCGCAAGTTCAGCAGCAGCGCTAAAATATGGATGCGCCAAATCACATGGCTGCTATCCAAGGATCAATCAGATGCAGTCAAACGAGCGCTCGACAAGGCATTCAATGCGCTGCCGCAGCGAAAACACATCAAGGTAATAAATTTACAGGTTTTGCAATCACTGGGGCCCCTCAGCAGACTGTTCAGCTTGTGCACATTGCTGACTGCCTGATGCAAGATCTGCCTCACATGGGCACATGTCGACTACATCTCAATGGGCTCTAGAAAATCTCAAGTTGAAATGCTTGCATTCTCGAGGAATGCTGCAGCGCTTGGTTTTGGGAACAACATCTGCACAGGGAGTAATGTGGGATGTAGCAGAATAGTGCTGCTGATGGCTGGCGTCATAGACTGTCTTATTGTGTAGTTCACTGCTGTTCTTGAGCTGTTGTGTGCTATGCTGGTGTCAGCAATGCTGTGCTGCCAGCTTTACAGGCAGAACAGTGAATACTTGTACAACGGTGCTTCTGTCTTGCATGCTATAATGCTGCAAACACTGTGCTAGAAGTGTGCAACTTTGACCAGGGTACTACTGGTCCCAGTTGCTACTCACCGAGTGTCACCTTTCCCGCAAGTCTTTATGAGCACTACAATTTTCATTTTGCGTACTGTCCTAAATTTTGATCAAGCCCTGCATGGCCATATCTTAGTGTCGGTTTCGGCACTGTAGGTGATCAGTCAGACAGCCATTCAGGAGTTCAAGCAAGGCAGCGCCGAGAGAGGCCGCAGTATGTTTGAGAGCTGCTTGCGGAATTACCCTGCCAGATTAGATGTCTGGAGCCAATACCTGGATCAGGTGAGCTTTCACCTGTATGTGTGGATGCTGGTGTCTGCTCCACTTGGAACACAAACCTGGCTCTAGCCTCACTTTCAGCTACAGACATGGACACTTCGTATGCTGTTCTCTCTAGCCTGTGCTGAGTAGTAAGCATGCTGTTGATTTCCTGTTTTTTATCTTGGCCTGGGCAGCTGTGAAGCTCCTGTATCAGCACAGGACAGTGCTGACATGGTTTGCGCGTGAGGTGGGACAGCTAGGTACAGCTAAGTGGGCAGTACCTTCCTGCTTGCAGAGCGCGCGCAAGTTCATTGCGGTGACTAAGGTGCCATCTTAGAACCAATGGACCTTGTCTCAATGTGTTGTGCCATGCCATGCAGGAGATCAGACTAGGAGAACAGCAGCGAATTAGGGCGCTATTTGAAAGGGCGACGCATCTGCATTTGCCTCCTAAGAAGATGAAATTCCTATTCAAGCGGTATTTGCAGTACGAGCAGGAGCATGGCGATGCAGCAGCTGTAGCACATGTCAAGAAGCAAGCTCTGAGCTTTGTGCAGCAGAACATGGCACAGTGATGGCCTGCAGCAATTGCGCATGCGGTGCAATATCACTGCAGCAACAACAGCTGTTTTTAGCTTTAATATAGCTTCCGATCAGCAGCTGCTGGCAGAGAGATTGCTTCCAGCTCAGTGCTGATGTCGACATTTCACTTTTGATCATCAGTTTTTGCTGCAGTGCGCCAGCCTTGATAGTACTGTTTGCTCAGAGAGATCTGCAGTTGCATGCCCAAGCCAGTCACTGTAGAGCTTGATCAAGGCTTCAAATGAAACGGGTGAAACGGGTGAAGTAGCACGAGTTGTGTACCATGCCTCGAACCCAGCACAGGTAGCTCGGGTCAGCTTTACAGAAGCGTGAAGTGTGTGACATGCGCCGCGATGGCTCTGAGATGTGCCGGTGTATTACATTGCAAGAATGCTGTGTGCCATGAGCAACTTACGGGTTTAGGGTTTAGGGCAAGCTTGCAATGCAAAAATCCTGCTTGACAACCACTTGGTAGCATGCTATCAGGGAGTGCACATTCTTACACGTTATCATCTCTCCATGTAATACTGCTTGCTGATTACAGCTGTCAGTCACGCATGCAATGCAGGAGGGTCTCAAAGGCATGTGGCATACCAATTGGTTGCAAGGAAGAAATCAAAAATTGAGCTTGTTACATCACTGTCGACCTAGTCTCATGATGCCTCATGATGCCTCAGCTACTGGTAGCATTGTCTTCTCATTTGAAGCCTGAATGTGTGATGTCAAGCTGACTCGCGATCAAGCTATCACGACTCACAACCAAGAACACCTATTGCTTGCAGAAACTACGTAGGTATACCGGAGACGGCAATGAGCATTTACGGCAGGCTGCCAGTCTCGTTGTGAAACCGTTGCGAAATCTGGATTTTTAAGTTGCCATTGCCGTATGGGATCAGGAACCCAGAACTGTATGTGTCCCCAGGCTTGCCAGAGGCACAGATTGTAGACAGGGTGCTGACATCGTTGCCGGCGTCGATGCACGTGATTGTGTTCCCCAAGGGACCACAGATGGACGCAGTGCAAGTGCCAATGGTCTGCATGGGCTGGCAATCGCCCATAGGTGGGTAGTTCTTGTTGCGGGAACAAGAGATGTCTTCTTCGCCGAGACCAAGCAGGTACTCTGCCACTCGGGCGCAATCGTCGCTCAAGGGAGAACCTTCCGTGGTCAGGCAGGTAGGATCCGCCGCTGCTCTTGCACCTGCGCGACAGGCAAGCAAGTCGAGCAGAAATCGCTAAACACAACCGAGTGGGATTCAAAATTGACCTGTAACTGCCAGCAAAACGCTGATGGACACAAATGACAGTAGTCTGCTGTGAAGCCCCATTGATCAAGCTTCTCGAGCAGCAGCAACCTTGCTCTTGTTTGTTCTCGACCTCGGATGCTCCGGTGCAGCGCACAGTGGGACTAGACGAGTAACAAACAGTGTATTTTTAGCTTAAAAGAGCAGAGTAGTGGTTCAGGCAGTATATTGGGCAATTGGGTGTTGATGCTAGCTTGACGAAAAGGGCCACATTTATAGCTGCTGTCCAGCATCATCGGCTCCTGGCAGTGACACAGCAGAAAGCCAAGGCAGCTGCCAGCAGCTTCTGCCCGTTGCTGGTGACTACGATTTGTGAATTGAGTGGCGTTACGCAAGCAATCAAGCAAGCACGTCCCTCATGTTCATGTGAACACTGCGTGTCGCTGACCTTCCGTTACGGGCCGTGACGCACGCGAGATCAAGCTTGAGAAAGCTTCTTGACGCAGGCGTGTTTACACTGCTGCAACTGCGCGGTACTGTCAGTTGTGGTTTGCAAACACAGACTGTTGTACAGAGGCCGTACATCTTCCCAGTTGCCCACAGAGTGAGTCAATGTCGCACTAGAGGCGTACTTTTGATCACACACCGTCCCAGGTGGTGGACTTTCGAGCAGGCAGGAACAAGTCCCCTTTCATAAGTGCAGGCCTTTCTTGTGTTATTGCGCAACACATGTTTGACCCCGCAATGCAGAGCACTTCTATCAGTGTCCACACCCAACATGGCTGTATGCGATACCCCCTGCTTGTTGGAGCCACTGTTTACTATGATGTTGCTCAAAATACATGCCCCATCCATGCCAGCTGGCTATAGCACATACTTGCGATATAAACTGTCAAGCTTCATAGAGGTTCAACAGCGCATAATGCACTGTACCTGCTTGTTGTGCACAGCAAGACCTCAACAAACAGTAGCTATGATGCATAGCTGCACCATGATGGCAGGGCTTAAGACAACCCTCAGCTCAAACAGGAAATGAGCATGCGTGCAGCCTGTTTGTGCGAGCTTCGGTGAGCGTCCATGTCACACTTGCTTCCATCACTGCCATTTATGACATAGGTACAGAGCTCTTGAACGGCACAATAAGCATAGCACAATTGAAGTATGCTCACAATTTGGAGCAAGCATTGGTACAACTGAGGTCTCGCAGGTGCTGTCAGGTCCAGCAGCTGGTCTAACAGTGTCATGGTTACAAACACAACAGTTTCCTGTTGAACAGTCGAACTAAGGCTGATCTGACCCACCGCATTCCTTAAGTCACCACCCTTTGTACTTCTTACAAATCATTTGCACCAGATAGCCTACCTGATAGTGATGATAGTGACAGGTCATGATAGTGATAGGCTACCGACACACAGCTCAAACTTGACGACAACACAAGCCAAAAAAGCCGACCTTGAGACAAGATACCTATGATTCAATCGAATTGTACTATATCGAGCCTATTTATAAGGTGTTGCTCTCACGTTGTAAGCATGACAGCAAGCCGTTTGTGAGCTTTGCAGTCTGCAGGCAGCATGACACAAATACAATATGGCAAGAAATGTGACAAGATCATAGAGCCTTTCCTGCAACACGTATGTACAAATACCCTGACAAAGACAAGCAAGCAGCGTAAAACATCATACAGTCAGCAGTCACCCTGGCCCCACTCTGAAAATTTTGCTTAGATCACGCTAGGTTCATCTCCTGGCACTTCTTTGCCCAGTTTGGCTTTCAAAAAGAGGGTTTGCTCCGTCTAAATCACCACTGGTGTCCAATACACTGCTGCCAAACAATGGGTTGGGCGCCCCTACGGGCTCCTCATCACCCCTTGTCTCCCATAGGGGGTTCCTCAAAGCCCCCACGCTGTCTCGGGACGCCAAGATGTCATCCCCAGACCCATACAAGGGGTTGGGCGCACCCCCTTGAGGCTCCATGCGAGATCTAGATTCCCATACTGGGTTCCGGCGCTGTAGTTGGTCAGCATCTGAGCCTTGGGTATCAAGTATGTCAGCACCAAACATCGGGTTGCTGCTAGGACCTGCATCATGCACATTGTTTGCTGAGCAGCAGGGTTGCATTGCCTACAAAGGGTTCCTGCGCACAACAAACCTAATCTAGCATTGCTAGCATGCACAATGGTCAGTTGTTCCACTAGTTTGGAGATTACTCATAGGTCGTAATGTGGGTAACAGGTGTTTGCATTACAATGCAGGTCTAGCATGTGCAGCACATGGAGTGACCCTGTACCTGTGGCTCCAGCTGCACTGCGTGCTGTCAGCCCTCCATCATACATGCCGCCCCACTGGCGTGGTGTAGTGAAGGTGCTGCCACTCGGGTTTTCTAGCTCCCCCTCTGTCATCTCCAGAGGCTGGGATCCCATGCCAGGCGGCAAATCCCCTGACGCTGTCTGATCAAAGCTTTCGGTGCTGATGAAGTGCGAGCTGGGGGCTGGTACAAGGGCCCCAGGTGCCTCTTGCAACTGCCCTTGGCCCCGCTGTATAACTGCAGGCGGGTGAGAGGGTTGAGGGTCCCCATGCTGATCTGTATCTGCTGACTGGGGGATGCCCACTCCTTGATAGGGCTGTTGTGGGCGCTGCCCATAGGACTGCTCTCCAGGCAGCAAGGGATGATTGCTGCTGTGGTCTGATGGTGAACTGTAGCGGGCAAATCCTGCAGCAGTTGTAGGCTGTGGTCAGATAGGACTGCATTTCACACTACAAAAACCCCAGTTAGAGAATGCTCTGCTGCTTTACCACAATGGCCTGCAAACTTGCCAGTGACATACCATTTATGCACAGACTGCAAAATGTGGCCTACAGGCACAGAGTAACTTGCTCTTAGAAAAGCTGCTCGCACATAGGCAGCACGTGTACTACTGCAGCAGGTGATTTGGGAGCATGTGGAGCGTGGTACAGCACTACTGACCTTGTTGCCTGGGGTCTGGCGAATCTCCTGAGGAGGAGGACAACCTAAACTCTGGGGCTGCTGTGAGGGGTGCCCAGACATCCTGGGGACCGTGGGGCCCCTCCGGGCCAGCTAAAGTTCTGATGGGGCCGAATGGGACAGGAAGGGGTGGCATTTGGGGCCATTGGAATGCTCCCTGCCCTATTTCGCCGCTGCTGTGCCCATTGCCACTGCTATCAAACACAGAGTCGTATGGGCTGTCGGAGTCAAACGCCATCACTACTGGTCCCTGCACAGCACATACGGCAAGTTAGGCTGAGCAACAAAGGCCAGCTGCAGCATTGCCATGGGTAGAACAGCAAGATTCAGAGCAACACACAGCACATCATGGCACAGCTTTGCATGCACTACTTCGCAGCACGACGTGATCTTGCGCAGCAGTATGTGTTTCGCTGTTTTTAATTTCAACCTGCATGAGATGATGTGTTGACCAATGCGCATGCTGGACAATGTTACTTGTCAAAGCCTGCAGTACATGCTTTGTAGGCGTCGAGAAATTGTCAGTGAGCCGCATTAATGGCAATATGACAAAGCTTCACCCTGTGCACAAGTGATGCCAGCAGAATGTGATGGGTACATGACACTTCCACAAAGATGCACAACATAGCCTGAGAAGCTGTTTCAGCAAAGCCAGCCCCCAGCATGCATCAAATGCCTGCAGAGTCATTCTCAATGCTGACCTCAGGCCCTTGTAGGAGTGTCTCCTCAGGCAGGATGCTTTCCCGAGCTACTGCACCAGCTGAAGCAGCAGGCACTACTGCAAGTGCCGACATGCCCTCCTGAGTTGAGCCTGGCTGGCCGAGCCAACTCAAGGATGCTGCTTGTGAGTCTGGGAGCACTGAGGCTCGGGGACTGCCAAACTCAGACCCACTGGGGCTGGGCAGATCCCCAAAGCGCAGCCCTTGAGCTGTGGGGACTGCCTCAATCTCTTCGTATCCTGATGAGGAGGATGTGTCACCTGCGTACACAACTCAGGTATATGAGAGGCACAAGCATGAATTGGCCAAGTTGCAGGGTCAATATCTGCATATTTGCTGCAGCCAGCATAAAACTGTGCATCAATGCATGCATGCAGCTATTAGCAGTGACAGCAAGCACATAGCCAGTCGCCATGCAGCAATGATGTTGCAACAACATGCAGCCAGCTCTCAACACACACAACTGTAATACCTTGGCAGGCACAGATGGTGACACACACATCATGAAGCTACTTGGGTGGAAGCGTGACAGACAAAGCAAAGCTGTGCTCACCAATGGCGCCATATGCAAAAGGGTTGAGCGGGTTCTGGACAGGTATGATGGGGTAGGAGGTGAGAGGGGGCCCTGCCCCTGGGGCCAGCCCCTCTTCCTCAAACACTGCTGGGACTCCTCTTGCTGCATACTGCACAGCCACACACACACGCTGAACTGTCATGCTTTCTGAGCTTCATTGCACACAACTTGTCAGCCATTATGCAGCACAGCTCAAAGCTTACTTCAAAAAATTTTGTGAATGCAGGTCGTTGAAACTGAACTGCAGCAAAAGGATCCTAGAACAGCAGCATCTCTCTCAGATCTGCAGGATGATGATGTTGCCAGATATGCACAGCAGTCATCATAGTGTACATGTATGATACAGAAAGTGATCAAGTGAGATATAAGGAAGAGGCAGTGCAAGCCTACCTGCTCAGCATAGTCGGTTTCTGTGAGCACGCTGGATCCTTCACTACCAGCCCTAGCAAACACCAAAGGCGCCTGCAATGGCATATACCATACATAATGACCCAGCTACATACAAGGAGCAGATGGAATCATGCACTTGTGAACTTGTGAAAATAGGAGCAGATCAGATCATGCACTTGTGACTTGAGTACACTGAGTGCAATGAGTGTGGAACCACTCAGTTCGCGAGAGACTGAGGACGCTGCTCTGTCTGAGTGAAATCAGCAGCAGTTGGTGGTAGCAGGCATATGGTCAAGTGTACCGTGTATGCACTTGGACAAGACGGCAACTGTGGGGACTCAGGCATACCGTGTACTGTGGTGGCAAATATGTCATGGGGTCAGCAGGATACTCCTGGGATGCAGTGGTGGATGGCTGGGATGCCACCTGCCCAGGGGGCACCCTGATGATCTCAAAGTCTTCCCCTCTGGTTGTGGAAGAGGAGGTGGTCAGGGTCTGAGTGTTGAAAATAGGGTTTGCCTTGTGACTGAACAGGACTCCCTGCTGCAGCCTCTCATCTCGCCTTTCCTTGCGGCGTCGCTGACGCTGCAGCAAAACACAACATTGTTTTGCATGCTGTATAAACTGCGTTTCAAGATCACAGGAGCCAATATGCAAAGGCACAGACAGCACAGCAGGCCTGTTCTTGAGTCTTTGTTACAATGTAAGCAACAGAGCTGAACAGCGTAACCTCATCTCAACCAGTAAACCCAGCGTTATGCAACAGGAAGTGGCAACAATGCAGCTGGGCCTTACAACAGCATACCCCATTACATATGAAGCATCATATGTGAAGCGTCAGCATGCAACCATAGCTCTACAGTTATGCAGGAGCTTACCAAGCACAGTAGGAAGCAGCAGCAGAAGAGCAG
>KN805313.1:0-11853 GCA_000818905.1 Trebouxia gelatinosa | reverse complement strand
AAGCCTCAGGCGGGGAGTCAGCTCTAGTGGGCATGACTAAACAGTATAGTTTTGTGCAACAGATCCGCATGGCTTCCTGAGACCACTGGTAACTTGAAGGCTGCCAAAGCCAGATGGGTGTACAAGGTCACAGCTGATAACTTGTATGTAGTAAGCACTGTTTACGTGTATATTGTACGATGCTGGACCACACACAGATGTCACATTTGCTGCAGGAGGTCAAGCCTGAAATCAAGGCGACATTAGAGCACACCTCAGCACATGAGTTCACCACTGAAGCCATTGCAGCCGCAGCAGGAATCTCTGTCAATGTAGCTGCTTCTGGTATGTGCAGAGACACGTTTGACCGCCATGGTATGCCACCCTGAAATGTATTTATGGCGCACCGCTGGGCAGCCAAACGTGTCTCTGCGCATAGCAGTAGCAGCTACAATTACAGAGCTACCAAAACTTGGCCAGCCAGACGACAGAACAAAGAATTATGAGGTATCTCTTAGTAATTTTGCTTGTAGAACACGTGCTCAAATTTTCCTTGTACCAGGCCATGGCTGAGTTGTGTGTGCTCAGTCCATCACCCAATCCCGTGATTTGCCATGCAGGGCTGCTTTGAGGTGCCTGCCACAATTGCAAGCCCAGGCAGCAGGCATAGTAGCAGTTCAAGAGCAAGTCCAGCCTCTTTCAGGCAGAATTTCAATAGCACCTCCAGCTCCACAAGGTCTGCAGCAGGTTGCAGCTGTCAAGCTGCACTCAATACGAAGGCTGACTCTGCTCAATACTTCAGAGCCCACAAGCTGACTAGCGATGTGACTTGCGTTGATAGTGGCTGGCATGCATGCGCAAGGACGAGGGCACTTTCACCTGAAGCCTGCCAATGACCTGGAGGATGTGGACCATACCCTAGCACTGTGTTGTGACAAGTACTGATGCCTATGTTGCACCCAATGCACTATGCGAGAGCCACAACTGTGGATTAGAGGAGGTCAAACAAAATTGTGCATATTGTTCATGAGAGGTTGTTCCCGTCGCCCTACTGTACTGTAAAACAATCAACACTGATGTCACCACGCCAACTGTAAGATATACATTGATATGTTGCAATGACTGGATTATAACAGGGCTGTGACCACATGCAAGCTTGCAGCCGTTTTTTTGGCCCAAAGGGCCGATACTTGTCATTCTTTTCCTCATCTAGACTTTGTTGTCCTTCAATGTAACAAGCAGGGTCTGTGTTGAGAGTGTCTGTCTTGAGAACGAAAACCAAGTTACTGGCAATCCGACCAGACTACCCTGTGCCATACCCCATATTGCCAGCTGAAAGGTAATTCCTGTAAGTATTAGAGCAAACTGATGCGTGGTCACCAGAGACGCATGAACTCAGCACCTGTCAAGGACTGTGGCAGCGTTACACTGGAAATGGTAGGCTATTTGTGCAGTCAGGATGCTGCTTGTCAACATGCTAGACATACAGTTGTGTAGACTAGAACCAGGTACTGCATAACTGGAAAACTTGCTACCAATGAAGTAGTCTTTTCCTCAATATTCGAGGCTCAAGGCAGGCAACACCAGCTCCGCTGAACATCTTATGATACACGCAAGCGCACAATTCTTGTCAAAACAAAACTGATACTGCTGGCCTTCGCACCTGTGTGCCTGAACATCGATCCTTCTATGCGAGTTTTGATCTGGAACGTCAACGCCTTGGTGAGTTCAAGAGACTTGCTCTGTCAGTCGCAATGCCCGACTACAGCCTTCTTCATAGGCGCCCCGAAACCTGCAGGTACCTACTGTGCGCAATTTTGTGTTGACACACGGAAGCTTCACTGGGTTCCTTGATCTCCACCAAGCTGACATAGCTTGCTTTCAGGTTTGTGTGCTCACTGTGACCCAGTGACGTAGTTGACCTGCTGGTGGCTGGTCCGATTCAGCCCAATTTTGCAATGCCCAAAAACCAGCAACCATGACCTACCATGTTGAGTACAGGAGACCAAGCTCCCTTCCTTAGACAAACTCACCAAAGATATTGCATGTCCTCCCACCTTTGAGTCAGTGTGGGCAGTGTCAACAGAGAAGAAAGGCTACAGTGGTGCGTACAAGCTTCCTACTGTGCAGCGTCTTTTCACATGAAACATCCCACGTTTTGTAAAGCAAACTTAAGGTTTTAACACAAGTATCTAGATGGACTATTGTTGCTGACAATACCATGGCGCTGCAGGAACGGCTACTTTTGCAAACAGCGCCTGGTCCCCAGTAAAAGCAGAAGTTGACTGCTTGGGAAGCGGGGGCGATGGCGTTGACCGTGAAGGAAGGTGTGCACATCTTTGCATTCGCACATCACATGCGGCTGTTCTGCTGGGTCTTCCTGTCCTAGTGTGGTGACTGATGTATGGCTGCTGTGTACATTTCCTTTCTGTGCAAGAGTTTGCTGTACCACTTTGCACTGACTACAACACTCTGTACCTCTTTGCTAACTACGTTCATGTTTGAGCATGAGGCCTGTGCATGAGCACTGTCTTGATGTGCGTTTGCTGACAGAAAGTGCTTGGAGGTGCAGGGTTGTGCTTACAGATCACGGGGCCTTTGTACTGATCAATGTGTATGTGCCAAATGCGGGGCCAAGCCCAGCACGGCCGCGTGCAGCCTTCAAGTACAGGTTCCTTGAAGCATTGAAGGCAAAGGTTCTTCAAGTGAGAAGCGAAGGCAGAGAGGTCAGCTCACTGTTGCTGTATGCCTTGACACTTACCATTTCAGTAACAGTGCAACTCAATCAAGCAGTAGAAAGAGAAGAGTGTGAACAGGGCAAGGCAGCTTGCCCAGCAGAGGCATGTTGTGCAAAAGTTTTAGGAAAACTTGGTTTCATTACCAAGCAGCACAAGGCGCAGAATGACAGCTTGAATGAAAGAGGAAGGTCAGATCCAGTGGCATGCATATTCATCTAGCAGCATCTCAGCACAGTGCGGCTAGATGCAGTCAAGTTGCTGCTGCACAGTGCGTCTATGCGACAAGATAACAGTATTGTGACGATGTATACTGCATGTACATGCAGTCGCGTGCCTGCTCACCCTGTGCTAAGTGATGAGCTTGGGCAGGTGCAATGACTGCCACTGGTTGCGCCTGCTCTCTGGACCTGTGACCTGTGGCCTGTGAGTCACAGATCAGCAATGTGCTGTGACACATCTGCTCTGCAGTTGCAGCAGAGGCTGTTGCTTACGTCATTGTGCATCTTACATAATCTTGTATCAGGCAGTCATGCATGCAGCATGCCATGCGCACCTGATAGGCTCTGTCAGCACTGCCACGACACATATCTTGCACAGGTATGGGTCATAGATGGTTTGAACAATGCTGCCTCACAGAAGAACATATATGTCACGCAGCATGCCGTGTATACCCAACAGACACTGTCAGCATTGCCAAGATATGCATGTCTCACAGGTACTGGTTGTAGGTGACTTGAATATCGCTGCCTCACAGAAGGATGTATATGACAAGCTGGACAGGGAGCAGATGTACCCCCAGGCTGAGAAGGAACTATTTGCTTTGCTGCTGGAAGAGCTGACAGATGTTTGGCGCAAGCTGCATCCTGAGACTGTCAACGCCTTCACTGTGTGGGATGAAAAGACAAATGCAAGGGCATTCAATCAGGTGATACTCTTTAATGTTCTTTTGGTGTTATGACTTTGTTGAGCATAGCCTGTTTTGACTCTGTCCTTAGAGCTGAGGCTTTGGTCCACAGTACAGGCACCAGGTGCAAGCAGTGTCCTCATGCAGCGAGCCAGGCAATGTGCCTTTTCAGATCAGGATCAACATCACAAAACTATAACAAAACTTCAAGCATTTTATATTGTGCATACAATGCAGTGCTGTGTTATCTGTCCTCCATTGGGCTGTGAGTGTAGTTGAGCAGATGGTAGCAAGGCAGCCAGCAGATCAAGCTGCAGGATCTCACAATTGCATATCCTCAAGATGCTTGCAGCAATGCTGACGCCCTGTCAATTTGACGAATTTGCAGCATATGCATGCGACGTCATCTGGTGTCCTTGATATAGCATAGCTTGATGCATGGTGCTGGGACTGCATGCTCCATGCCATGCCACAGTGTATCGTACTACCTACACACAGCCACCGTCTGTCATGTTGCAAGCAATGCTGCAGCGTGAGTGCCAATCAAGCAACTCATGCAATTAGAGTTGCAATCTGGTATCCATACGCTAGTGCAGGGACCCACTGTCAGTCTGCTGCAGCTAATGATGCGAACCATGGGCCTGACACCCTGGTGTGTACAGTGCAGGGTGTGAGGATTGACTACGCCTTATGCTCTGCGGGTCTGGTGAACAAAGTGGCGTCATGTGAGATCGTGTCCACTCCACCCAAATGGAGCGACCATGCTGCACTTTTACTTGGTGAGACTCTCACAGTGACTGTGGGATATCACAGGAAAATGCTTGATGCAATGTGCAATCTCACACTTCAGCCTTCCCAAGCTGACAGGGCATACACTGACAACAAAGTTGCATGAAGAAGAAACAGATGTGTTGGGCAAATGCCAAAGACAACCCTCAGCATGCTAGCAGGAGCTGCTGGTGTAGCTAGGCTACTGATACTTGCCATGCTGAGTCAGTCCCCATAGCCCAGCTGGATGCTGTTGCTTCCCATTATGGGGCTGTGAACTGTCCACCCCTGCCCCTACTGCTGTGCCTACCTCGCCCACCCTGACCTGGTAAATGGAAACCATTGGCATCAAGGCTTCCTGGGAGCTGAAGCAGCCCAGAGAGGACAGCAGACACAGAACATGCATTAACAGCAACCCTGTAGTAGCTGATCAGCTACAGCTGCAGGGTGTGGGTTCCGATTGCTTGTGACTTAGCTGACAGGCATGTGAATGCAGAGTTAAAGGATGTGGAGCCGCCACCCGCACATCCGCCTTGTGCTTTGTCCTCCTTGAAGATGAAGCAGTTCAATGACAGGAGTCAACGCACCATAGCCAGCATGTTTGGTCCCAAGAAGACAAAAGCCAGTAGCTCAAATGATGACGGGTATGTCTATACTGAAGATGGTTTCAACTTGCATAACCTGTAGCCATGCTGTGGCACGTCAATCTTTGCTGGTCATTGGCACTGATGCACTGAAGCCAACGTTGTGTTATGTGTCACCTTGCCATATTCTGCTTCCTGAACGTGCTGTGAAGCAAGCATCAAGTCTTTTGATCCAAGATGAAGAGAGTCATACTGTATGTTGAAGGTGGACACAGGTGTACTGCAATGGCTGCTGCAGCTGTCTTGTGATGTGGTATGTATGCACACATGCAAGTCGCAAACTGCATTGTGATGCCTCTGTATGGCTGTCAATTGCCATGTGCTGCCTGGTTATGCAGGGCGAGCAAGAGAGCAAAGACTGTTGGTGCTGACAACCTTGATGACCAGGACCCTTGATTTGCAACTTTCTCAATTGTGCATGGCCGAGTTGTAAGTCTGCTACCAAGCAACTTATGCAACTTCAGACCCTGTTAGCATGCTACCAACATCATGGAAGCCAGGGGGGGTCTGAAGTGAGCCTGAAGCGAGTTTGATCAATATGGGGTCTGACATCGCAGTAGACCAGGCTGAAGCCATTTCAGATAGCACTCGTGGTATGGTTCAGATTGCGCACTTCAGGTAGCGTGTCAGTTAGTGCTTGAGATTGTCTGGTTTTCAGGATCAGAGATGTAGTTTCTTACATGACATCACACCTGAAGGGTGGCTGATCCGAACTGTCACATAACTTTGAAGCCTTGACTTGAGCTATGTCTTCTGTCAGCAGACGCTGCAATTGAAGACTAAGTAACCATATCATATATACATACACAAGATAGAGCCTCGCAGTCAGACAGCTGCAGATGTTGCACGCAGTGACACATGTGATCAAGTTGCAAGCTTGATCGAGATTCCACAATCAAAGTGCGCTTGAAGACTTGTTGACAAACCTTGAAGAGCATTGCAACCCAATTTACAGAGGGTACATCATCGGTACCCAGCCAGACCCCTGCAGAATGCGCCGCAGACCTTGAACAGCAGAACTGCCCGCAGTGGCTAAGCAAAGCTTTACCCGGTGGCCGAATACCCAAACGCCTGCAAACAGCATTGTGTAGAATAGCAATTGCGCATGCAAGTACAGGTGACGTCCTCCTTGCAGCCAGCCAGCTGTGTTGTGCAAGAGATTTTGAAGTGGCATGGAACTGCTTTTATACCTTGCCTGCTGCTGGCTACTATATTCTCAGCGACCTTTGCAAGCTGAGCTGTGCTGTGTGCTGTGCTGTGCTGGTGTGGATTGCTATGCTTGTCAAAGCATGCAGATAGGCTTGTGCACAAGATGTGGCTCACTGAGCTTGCGTGAAACTTCATGCAGTATAGGACTCAAGCTTCAGCAAGCTGACTTGGATAAAGGTAGGTAGGATCAATTAGCTTGTGCCCATTCATGTGTTGCAGGTGAGTCAGAACCACGCCACAACAAGTTGACAATCCACTGACACGGTGTCAAGCTTGCCTTTGGCATCTGGAATTCGAGGTTGGGCAAACAGCCAGTCCAACCAAGGTGAGGCGCTGCTGGTCATCAATGATCTTGGAGCGATCTGGTGGCCAGAGATGCCTCAAAGGTTCATGACATCATGCTGAGTGGTCATGCCAGCAGCTTGCCTAATCAGGAGATCCAGGAGCAGCTTATCGGCCTTGCAAGGCATTTTTCATACCAAGCCTGCAGTCCCAACAACCAACAGCAAACTGTTCGAATTGGTTTGCCCATGTTGCCACTGCATATATACAAGCGGCGTATCTAATTGACTGTTGAACCAAGCACGGCAGTAACACAACAGTTTACATGGTTAACAATGCACCAGTTGTGTACGCCTGACATGTAGACAAGTACATGATCCCTTGAAGAAGAGCCTTTTGTGCATAGATGCAGGTATGATTGCATGTGGATTTGTGCAGAAATGTAATGCCATCAAGCAGGTTGTCTACTAGAGATGAAAGCAAACAAGCAGAGCAACAATTATATATGTTGTGTGTACACTGGCAGCTGTAACAAAGAGGCTGGTGTAATAGTGGCTGGTGTAATAGAGTATGCAAAATGTAAGAAGCCACGTAAGTCTGGAAAATCTCACAGACCCCAGTCACTGAAAACATCCCATGCAAATCTTTAACATCTCTAACGTTTCAAAATCACCAGCGTGTGTACCTGGCATTGCATCTGTGCAAAAGCTTCGCACGGGCTGCCAAGCTCGCGCTCTCTTAGCAAAGGCAACTGTGCGGGTGGACACAACAGCCTGAAAGTGGCCTAGTCTGTTATTGTGCCACCACACCTTTGCAGAAGAATAGGCCGTGCAATCAGCTAGCGTGCAATCACCTACTGGCGTCCCACTCAGTGGCCACTTCTGGAAACAAAGCTTGAAGCGAGTTGCAGATGCAAGCCTTACGCCCAGCACAGACCAGGCAACTTCTGCCATCATACAATTTTGCCACTCTTGCTTGCCACCTATGAGGCTCCCCTTTTGGGCAACAAGGGCAATACCAGTGGGCCATAATGTTGCTTCTGCAGGTGATGAGACTGGGGTCCAAGCCTGCCTCTTCATTCAGCTTCCAATCCCAACATTTCAACATTGGATGCTGACTAGCCATCAGAGTTGGATGCCGCTGGTTTGGCTGTGAGGACTTCCTCATGACAAAACACCTACGACAGCCTACTTTGCCACTTGTACGACTGCCAACTGCAGCTTTCCACTCATGCCCCCGCTCACACTGCCACGTCACTGTCTTGTTGCTGCTGACCAGGTAGTCATGTGCAGTGCCCTGGTTTTTGCTGCTGAATTGGGCAGCCACAGCAGGTGCCTTGGTCACAAGTGAGTTATGTCGGCAGACAGCTCTGTCTGAACAGAAAGGGCATCCAGAGCCAGATGTCCTGTTGCCAACTGTCGACTCCCATTCATGTCTATAGCCGTTTGGACAATGGTTGCAAAACCACCACACTTTGCGTTGGCTGAATGGTCTGATAAGCACATTGCCAAGGTGGGCGTTCTTAGCCTGGTGCCATTGTTGCTGCAGCAGAGGCCTGAGCTGGGTGATGTCCGGTCCTGGATGCGGTTGCGTGCTGTACTGTAATCTGCTCTGTATGTTTACACCAGTTGAGATTGAGCTGTAGACTGTATGGAGTGCTGCAGTGGCACACAGCTGTGTTGCAAGAACATGGTGAGGCTGCTGGGCCGACATAACAGGCAGGCTGTGTAACTGCTGCTGCACCTTGCAGGTTGCCAGTGCCAGGCAATGACTGTCTAGCTAACAGTAACTTGTTGGTTGCTGCCACAACATAAGGTAAGTGTTGTTTGCGCTGTACAGAATACAGCAGCACGCGATGAGGCACCCTTCAATCGCTGCTCAGGACAGTGCCTAGAGCTTACCTTGCTTGACCAGCAAGTGCTGTTGTGTCTATGGTCCTGCCTGTCGAAGCTAGGTCTGGACAGTCAAGATCGACAAGTTTACTGCCGACCGTGATAACCGCCAAGCGTTCCGAGGTAGCAGCACGTGCACATGGCACAAGCATTTGGAAACAGGTGAAGCGTTGCCAGCGGAGGGATCGCTGCGACAAATCTCGGACCGAAACGCGTGACCTGCTCGGTAAGATGCCTGAGTTGCCTGCGGTCAACGTTTGACTGCTGTTAGTGGTACAATGGCATAGGTGCTCTGCAGCATCTTCCTGCGCTCATGATTGTACACATTACACAGCATTGCACAGCATGACTTTGAGCTGGCGTTGGTAACACATGTCACAACAACGCAATTGGGGAATGCTGTTTTATGCAACACCTTAAGCTCACGTTCCACAAAGCTGACACATGTGTGACCAGGCTGACACATGTATGACTAGGTAAGCACATGCTCCTGTTGCCACTTCACTGAGCTGTAGAGGTTGCATGTTTGGCAAAATGATCAAAGCATTGCACACTGCAATGTGAGCTTAAAAAGCCAATGCAGCAGCTCAAATGCCATCTTTCACTGGTGACATGTGACTAAGACAGTCACAAGGTCGTCAAGCCTGGCGGCACTTGCTGCTAAGATGGCAAAAGCGCAGCTGCTATTTGTTGCCCTATCATATGATGGAGTGTGCAAGGTGCATGCCCACATGTTGTGCTGCTTACATAAACTGCTCTGATATTGCTGCCAGTACATGATGCAGCCAGGCCACAGTACACAGCACAACAGTTAAGTCACACCAGTGTTATATTTGCTCATCACCTTGGGCAACTGTGGGTGGTTGAGCACTGCTGAACCATCGATGACTGATTACCAACCCTGTACAGCTTGTTATCATGCCCATCTACAGGCCTATGTGCGGCGGTGATGCCCTGCCTGTGGTAAGACCGTCAGTCAATCCGGTCGTACCAAAGAATATTTGTTGTTGCAGGTGACGATTCTGTTATCTGCGGCAAGGACATGTAAGCAGCTGCCACTTGGCCGATCACAGGCAACAGCTGCCGGCAACAGCCCAAATGCTGACCAGCATCAGGTGAGGTGCAATAGATGCAGCACAGCAGCGTCATTGGTCACGTGGCTCATGGTACTGGCAACGTGATTAAGTAAATATTTTGTTGGGAGTGGCAGCCGTATGAGGAGCAACCTATTGCCCACGTCAGACGGTTGCATTGCTTGAAGATGATTGCTGTCTTGGGATCCGGTTCATACTTGCCTATGTCAGACTGTTGAGTGATTGTGTGACAACTGGCTATACTCAAGCGCGCACATGCCATGTTGAAGGCTGATCTGTGGCAGCCCATGCCCTTAGTGAATGCACACATGTGTGCATGTACATCTGCACCCCAGGTCATGTCTATCTAGCGCCTGTGACAAGTACAAGCGATTTTGACATTAGAGGCATATAGTTTTGACTGTATGCTGCTTCTTATGCTGGTGTTGTGCTGTCCAGCCTGTTGAGTGTCATGACATGCATGTAGTTGATGCAGGATGACCAGAAGTCTCACCATGTGCACAACTAAACAAGCTGCAGAACGTATGCAGCTGCACCGTACATGCCTGGGCTATATAGGGGATGATGACTGGCCAGTACCAACTGCAGCAAACCTTGCCTTGTGGCTGACACATAAGAGGAGACAATGCCCTCAATTTCCCGTTTGCAGATTTCCCGTTTGCAGATTTCCCGTTTGCAGCAATGAGTTGTTATATAGGAGTGGACCAGCCAACAAGCGCATGTCTGATCAGCGTCTGCATGTCCGTTCCTGTACATATAGGTTACAACAACTGCAAGCTCGAGCTTGTGCAAGCCAGATTTGTTTCAGCACCTATGCAGCTGCTGCTAGCATATATGTAGTAGTCAGCTACAGGGTTTAGGCTCTCCTAGCTGTTGTATATAAGTCATGGGTAGCAACTGCAGCTGCTGCTAGGTGGCTGCATGCATACAGCTCTTTGATCGTCGACACTTGTATGACAACAGTGTATATTTGAATGTATGATGCAATATTAGCATTGTCTAGGCATGACTCTAGTTCTGGCCCTTTCTTACCACCACATTTAAACCGGATGGCTGTAGCTCTAGACTAGATCAGCATTTCTTGACTAGTGTGGTCTAAACAATTCTGCAGATGGAACCCCTGGGGATCCCGAAGCAAATATGACGAATTGGCCTGACTGTCTAGTGTTTGGAACTCAGTACAGGCTGTATTTGGTGTGCTGAGGTTGAAGCAATGTAGACATGTCGATTTGCAAAACTCTGATACACAGCTTGTCAAGATGAGCCAGGTTGTGTGTGCCATGTGTTTGAGGCATTTTTCAAGTACAGCGCATAGAATCACTTCATGCTANGCTATGCACTGCACTGCATGGCAACCATGTCACTCCTGGGTACAAGCCATGCTCCAGCATCGCTCCGTCTACGCTCTGCTGAGACCAGCGTGTATGCCTTGCTCACTATGTCTGCTTCCCACTGCCTGTTGAGAACCGTACTGAAAGAGTACACTTGGTGAGAAGCTCGCCTGCAACTGTTGTTGAGTTTGCTTGCTCACCGTCGCTCATGTAGATGCGGTGCGTACGGTGCATTTACATTCAACTCGCTTATGCATTGGGCGTGTCACATGCATCTGCAATGCAGCTCATTCTGCATTAGCTGCTGAGACAGAAACCAGAACCCAACAAGAGTCTGCATATGTTGTGCTCCTGGAATCTGCATACAGGCTGCAATCGTGCTGCTCCCTGCAACATTTGTGATTGACTATCAGCATGACACACCTACTTTGATGGTGTGCACGCAACATGCCAAGTCTGATGCTGATGTAGGCCCAGCAGATCAACCTGAGAAGCGCTTCATGATTGCCACAGACCCTGCTCCAGCTTCAGTTGTGGCAGCAGGGACGGCCTTTGATGGGTTGACTGACACCAAGAAGGAGGTCCCTGATGATGTACCCCAATTTCTGCAGAGGGCACTTGCCAGCTTCAACAGAATGGAGGCAGCTGCAACAGCCCTGGGCTACCTAACCCCTGAAGATGCCCCAGACAGTACAGCAGAAGCTGAGGCAGCAGCTCTTNGGCTTGCAAAAATGCATGCTGTAGTTGTGATCAGTGAGCACATTCAAGCATTCAGCTTGCACCAAGTGCTGNTGATGCTGCACGTCAGACCTTGTAGCTTACACAGCAGGTCAGGCATAACCTGACAGTGTGCTGTTCTGAAGAATTGCTTTTGGTTAGCTGATGCTGACAAACATGTCAAGTTGCTGTGTGTTCGGCACCAGAGCACGNTGCCAACACGTTGCCACATGAGGTGGTGCCACTAACGCGACGGCCGTCCTCAGCAAATGCTGCAGAGTACCCATATATGTCG
>JUBA01000176.1:0-27892 GCA_000818905.1 Trebouxia gelatinosa | reverse complement strand
AGCTAGATGCACCTGGATGCCATTGCAATGCTGCTTTCCGGTAAGCTTGTTTTAACGTGATGTCGTCAGCGTCCCTTTCAACGTTCAAGACTTCGTAGTGACACCTCATGAGTGCAAACCCGGTCTAGTAAGATTAGGCGTCGGCTTGCGCAAGTGGCTTTTGCGTGTTGTCACAAATGAATTGTTGACGGCTAGCTAGTTCAGCTTCACATAACTGTGCATGTCAACGCTGCACGGCAGCGACAGGTAGCATTACAATTTCAAGAAGTCAAGAGGGTTTTTTAACGCAGACAAAACAACGGCAAAGTTTCGAAATATTGCAGCTGCTGTGCCTGCAATCTGAGAGTTGGCGGAATTGTTATCACAGAAGGCAGCCTCGCAGCAACTTTGCGTACTTTGTTGTCCAGCTGAACCTTGCTGCACAGAAACATCGGTCTCCGTTTGCATAGATTTGTAGCTGCTCGATGCCTTGCTACAAGGCGATACAAGCGCACCAGGCACACCAGGCGCCTGCGCTGCAACTTATGGTCCAAACGCGATGCCCTGTGCTGTCAAAGCAAAGCCGGCCTCAAAGGATTGCCAAGCAGAGCAAAAGCCATAAACACTTCCGGAACAGGTGTACACAGTGTGCAGCCCAGCAGACTGACCACGCTGGTTCCGAAGCAGAGCTGCAAGATGTTTTACATGTCGCAGCACAGCGTGCAGCACCTCCTGAGACAGCAGGTCGGCCGCTTGTCCATAACTTGACAACAGCTTCTGTTGTCAACAGCCCCAGCTTAGCAAACTGCGGGTATGCAGAATTTCAGGAGGAGGCACCTGCTGGGACTGATCAGCCACCATCTGATGGTGCTCCAACGCTCGAGCACCAAACAAGCAAAGGACAAGCAACTCCAGTTATCAGTGGTGTCAAGAACGCCACCCTGCGCTATGACCTGCCAACTCCAGCAGTCGCAGTACGCAATCTGGTACGCCTATCACTTGCTTCCCCTTGCTGCCAGGCTCCTGCTGCTTGTTGAGCACATCACAAAGCAAATCCTGCTGCACAATAATCCTACATATGTGACCGCAGGTAGAGTTGGCTCAATATGCACATCTCTGCACAATCATGTCCAACATGCATCACCGAAGAGCGGGGTACCCTTTTGGTGCAATTGTAGACTTTGCCTCAGATGGGGCGGGCTGTCCTCTGTTCTGCCTGTCACCCCTTGCAATCCACACGCGCAACATCATGGAGGACCCCAGATGCTCCTTGGTGGTGCAAATGCCTGGCTGGCACGGCATGGCCAATGCAAGGGTCACCATCTTTGGAGATGTGTATCAGCTGCCGCCCGAAATGCATGAGAAAGCACGCGAGGCAAGCACACCATGCTGATGCCCATTCTGAAAGAATCATCAAATGGTCAACAAGTCTGCAGTCAAGAAGCAAGCTTGTGCAAAGCAGCTTAGTCATGCTCTCAGAGCTCTTAGAGCTCTTAGAGCTCTTCCTTGCGCTCATNGATGCAGCGCACATCTGCATCAGGATACTCCAGCGCAGCCCATGCAGCACCTGCACATGCAGTCAGCAGCATGTGTGCATTGGCAGGACATGGCTCTGGTTTGCTGCGTCATGCTGTCGTGGTGTGGATGAACATGCATGGTGAGTGGAGCTGCTTTACAGCAGTGCAGCGTTTGGCTTGCTGCAAATACAATCTCGGGCAGTGCCATAGTCAGGGCGATAATCAGGGCAATCCTGCTGTGGGCAGCAGCAAGGATACTGGCTGGGTGGCGCACATGACGAGAAGGGGTTACAGTGTGCATGGCCAGCTTAGGGCAGCACAGCGCAGGCCAGCATGGCTGAGCAGAGCGCAGCGGGGTACAGCACAGTGTAACATAGTAGGGGCAGAGCAGGGCAGGGCAGGGCAGAGCAGGGCAGGGCAGGGCACAGCACGACGCACCGAGGGTAGCCAGGGCGCCTCCTAGACTGTGTCCACAGCAGATGACTCTGTTGGGGGTTTGCCCGCCTGACAGCTCATTCAGCACAGCTGCTAGATTCAGCTCAGGCCGGTCAGGATGACACACTGCTGCAAACTGCTGCAGGAACCCTGCATACAATAGAACCCAGAGGGGACCCACTCTGCTGATTGTGTCAAGCCTTGCTCTTTGCTACAGTGCAAGCGGTCATCCAGCTGTCATGAATCACAAACTGCATTTACTGCTGCACTCTCTAATGCTGCAATCCACTCCCTAATTCAAGGTGGCCTCAATTGTCACACATCTGTTCTGGCACAAAAGCAGTTCTCACAGAAGACAAAGAAGAACTACAGGCCAAGAGCAGCTACTCTGGGTATGTGTACAACTGCGCAACTAAGGCTGGCTATGCATCTGCACGCCAAGGTTCTTGTTTAACAGATCAGAGAACAAGAAATGGCAGTAATGCTGACCTAGGTGGGCCTTGACCCCAGGATACAGCTCCTGCAGGTAGTCAATGTTCCGGCTGAGAATCTTCACATCTTGCAGACCATCTTGAGTGTTGTCAGTGCCTCTGAATGCAAACACTGCTGTGCCGTCATCCAGCCAGCCAACATGAACCTGTAACATCAACATCACACTGTGTGTGACAGTGTGACACCTGTAAGAGTCGGAAAAGCTCTTGCCAAAAACTTCGTCCTCAGTGGGGACAACGATGACTTGAAGTTGAACCTGCACTATCTACATGAAGCTATTGACAGGTTCTGTTTGTTGTGAAGATGTTAAATGCACTTGGCACAGCCCTGACAGGCTGTCAGAAAGCAGCCAGCTATGTATAAGAGAAGGGCTAGGCAANCAGCATGCTCAGCATCCTGCTGTGCCTGTTCTTCTTCTCCATCAGGGCCTGTGCTTTCCTTTGTGGGTTGATCTGGGAACTCAGGCTGCTGATTTTGTTGCTGGTCTTCATGCAAGTCCTTGTCTGCTTCCTGGGCTTGGTCATCATCTGCTTTGCCGTCATCCNCTTTCAGTCCTGTTTGTATCCTTATGTGTTTGCAGATGTGCAGTCAACAATGGCAACACCGAGCTGCATCTGTAGTATCTGTGGCTTGGGTNGACCGCCACAGGCAAGTGTTGGCTTACTTACAGGCATGAGGTTCACTCAGTATGCAGACTGCAACCTCAGACTAGCACACATAGGCTGACCTCAATGTAGAAGAAGCCAGCAGGACGGGACTGCTGTTGGGACGCTAAGTTGGCATCTGCCTCACACTCGATGGCATCTCTGAGGGCAGTGAGGGGCTGGGAAGCCAGCACCGCAACCTCTACCAGTGCCTGTCCTGGCCTTATAGCAGCACTGCAGGCCAGCCAACATTCTGCGTTTTGTGCAGTTTGCCCTATATGGTTCTGAGAAATGCTTTAGCATGCATGTGCAATGTACCAGCAAGCCTGCAGCACCATCCCACCTCATTGACTGCCCTGGTTTATTGTGTGATGCAACACACATGCCAGATTATACAACAAAACTATGGCGGCTGTGCAGTATTTGCCACTTACCATACAACTGCACATAATGACATACAGTCACAATCAAATGCAGCATCTGCTAAACTGTTCTACAGCTGACACATGTTGCAACATGATGCAGAGGCTCAATGCTCACATGCCAGCTTGAACAGTGGCTCCCACCTGTCAAAGCGGTGAACAGCAAACACCAGCACAGTATCTGTGGCTGACACCTGGGTTGACCCTTCTGAAGCGGAATGATTCCTGCTGCTGGGTGCAGCCACAACTGATGCATGCTGGGTTGCTTCAGCCCAGGTGTCACTGGCTGGAGGCGCCTGTGCTCCACTTGCTGGCTGCTGTACATCGCTGCTGGTGTTCCTGGTCCAGCGTTGGCGTGCTGCCNTCTGCTCCAATAATCGCCTTTTATACGCCACTGGCAGCAGTCCCACTCACTACCCATATGCGACCTGTTAGGTCCTCATTGTGCATGTGCAAGGCTACAGAAATACTCAGCATTGCACTTTCAGTCCTGTTTGTATCCTTATGTGTTTGCAGATGTGCAGTCAACAATGGCAACACCGAGCTGCATCTGTAGTATCTGTGGCTTGGGTTGCTGACATGCATGTTGACTTGCTGCAGGTCAGGCAGCAGCCATAGCTGGCACAAGCACAAGCATAACACCAGCCACTGCTGCTCGACCCTGGGACCGGACTGGCACCACATATAACAGCCCTGCATCAACTGTCGGTACGGTTGTTTGCTGCTGCATCTGCAAATGTCAAACTTTACTGTGCATTCTAATGTATTGCAACATTCACCTTGTCATGACCAGGCCTGCTCAACCAGAGATGAGGTGGTGGCACAGTCATGACTGCTGTTTCATCATGCAGGCACATCAGGATATGGCAACACATATGGCAGCACAGGCTACAGCTCGTCGACTTATGGCAATGGATATGGTGGCAGCGGTCTGTACAGTTCGGGCAGTTATGGATCAGGCAATTATGGTTCAGGCAGCATGTATGGAGCTGGCAATTATGGCAGCACTTATGGCAGTGGTGGATATGGATCGTCACCCATGTATGGCAGACCATATGGTTCTTCCATGTATGGCAGCAGTAATTATGGTGGCAGCTATGGTGGTTATGGTGGTGGCAGCAGCTATGGCAGCATGAGCCCTTACGGTGGAGGCTACAACAGATATGGAGGGGGACTAGGCGGATACGGGTCAGGTATGGGCATGGGAGGCATGAGCCCTATGGGTGGGCCTCCTGGTGAGTTATGCTCATTGTGCCCATAAGGCCTGGCACGCTGCTATCAATCGTGGGCACGCTGCTATCACTGTGTGTGTTGTTAGATTCTGCAAGTTGCAAAGCCCTTGTGCAGCTGTGGCGCTCGGTATTGGTTGCTACAGAATGCGTATATAGGTTTCTGACGCTGCCAGTGGTTTTGCTGCATTCCAAGCCTGTCATGATGACGTCTACCCTGCAGCACAACTTTTGGTGCTTGTCTAACTCAGCCAATATCAGATGTATGTCATTGGATTGCTGCAGGACCTTATGATCCCAATGATCCTAATGCACCCCCTCCCCAGCCCCCCTCAGCATGGCAGCATATGCTGCACGTGGTCGGAGGCATCATGCATTTCTTTGGGCGACTCTCATTCCTTGTAGACGAGAATGCACATGCAGTGCACTTCTTTGTCTCCGCTCTCCTTCAGCTGCTGGACAGGTGAGGCACCTCTGAATTAATGCATGCCACTGATGGTACTGCAGCGCTGGCATGAAATCCTGTGATGTACAGTAGCATCATGGCTCAGTTGTGTGCATCACTGGCATTAGCAGTCGAGACAATGTTTCTCAGTGGCTGCATTTGTAAAGATGAGCTGCAATCACATGTCACTTCATTGCAGCCAGCACTATGATGAGCAGCTCACCCTCTTGTTGTCTGTCTGATGGGACTTGCCGCATACTAGGCTGGCACCATTACCTTGAAGACATGTCCTCTGCCATCCCAGCATTATCGCAGTCAGCAAGTGCTAATCTTCAGGCATCTATGAATACATGCTTGCGCACTGCAATGTCATCAATGGGGCACGCATGTGCTACAACACCACTAGTCACGCTGTCATGCCTGTTTGCTGGCTAGCCTCAAGATGTTGAAGGACTCATTTCAGCCTGCCAAACACATGGATATGCTGTTGAGCAGCAGTTTTGTGCTCCAGGGCTGGCTCGCTCTATGGGGAGCTAGCACGATTTGTCCTACGGTTGCTGGGCTTCAAACCCAAGCCCAAGGATTTGCAGCTACAGCCACACCAGAAGCCAGGGGCCCCTGCTGCAGGGCAGCCCCGCACAGCCCCTCTGCCAGGCTTGCCTGGTGCCCCCGCGCACCATGCAGCCCCAGCAGCACAACCACTGCAGGCATCTTCAGGCTGGGATAGTGTTTGGGCTCCGTGACCATGTCACTGGTCAACTGTCTACCTGACTGTACTCTTGCGCCTTTTTGTGTGTACAGTATACCTTTGAGTCTGAAAAGTGCAATCAGTCTGTGTGTTCTGTGTCCTAAGATGCAGGTGTAGTGTCAGCTGAGTCAAGCTGCAAGAATGGTAAGCAGGTTGTAGCTTAGCTGTTCGATTTGAGGCATTAGTCAGATTGTAGCTGAGCCATTGAAGGCAAGTTGGTGAACCCAGGCTATTGTATTTCATGGGCCGAGGCAACCCTTGTGCAAGTGCCCCTGGCAGCTTTGATACATAGCTATGCACTTGCTTGCGTTGCTGTTGCACAGTGCACGCACATGGACTGATGCTGAAACCTAGTATGTCTTCTTTCCCAGACGCTTTGCCTTCCCCTGCTTGAATAATGTGCAGACACATGGCTGGGTCTGCTTAGCTATACCAGTGTCATTTCCAGGCACGCAGTGAATGTATATGCTGTGTATTCATCGTGCAACACTGACCAGAAGAGTAAATCTGCACTTGGCATAGTTCATGCAAGCCCACAAGACCGTTTCGGCGGTGATCTGTAAGCTTTCGCCCAACTCTAAGCGCAACTGCCAACCTGATGATGCAATGCAATAATGGTGCTAATTAGGTTTTCAACCACGTGCACATTTGCATGCATACGTGCGTGCACTGCATGCAAGCAAGCTTGTTAAACTGCGGCAAGCATCGCTGTGATATCATACTACATTGTTGCGTGACGCACAGTACCACAAAGCATAACACAAGATGAGCAAAGGACTATCGAGCGCGATGGGTAGTAACGAGGCCACAGGCGCACTGCAATCAGGGGGTGACGTTGAGCACACCAAGCTCAACTCATCAGGTGAGCAGCAAATAACCTTTACAGGTCAAGAACGGTTGAGTCGAACAGTGGCTCGACAATTACCATCGCTACCTCTATCCGGAATCTATAATCTAGGTGTTATCTATGGATCTACCAGGGTTAGACCTGGTACTGATGACAAAAGAAATTATCGGGTCAATGCTCAAGCACAATCTGAGGACTGACTGACGTGCAGAGGGTGGAAAGCAGGGAGGCAACGCAATCGGCCGTGGTGGAGTGGGAGGATTGGGAGGAGGCGGAATTGGCAACCAAGGAGCTGCAGGCAGTGTATGTTTCTGCGCTAGTAGTGTGCTGACATCTCCAAAAACACACCTGTTGGTAAACTGTGTGGACAATCTGTCTCTGTCCTCTATACTGTGCAGCCTGCAAGATAATGTGGATGCACTTCCTGCTCATCGTTTTGCAACTCATCTTTGCAGCTGGCAAGCGATGCTCCATAATGCCCCTATGTAGAGCTGCATGATGCATCTACTGTGCGCAGCTTGGCGTCATATATACAGCACATCTCCCTGCAACACTGCACTTTGAGACCAACAAAGCAGCACAGCATTGGATACATAAGCCACAATGCATGTACCTGCTTCCTGCAGTCCTTTGATTCCTCAGCACTTGGTGGCGGAGTAGGAGGAGGTGGCATCATGGGCCGAGATGCCGATCAGAAAGACCTCAGCAAAGAGGGGCCTGGCTCAGGCCCAAGCTCAGATCCCAAAGTGTCATGAGGGAGGTTCACACAAGTTGACTGTCCTGTTGGGAGACTGGCACTAGCGAGAAGCTGTTTGCTGTAAGCTGTTCCAGATGCTGACAAGCTGCGTCAAGCTGTCATTTTGCAGAGAGCGTTAGGCAGTGTGGCTGTCCTGACTAGTCATGGATTGGCACAGAACAGGTAGATGTACTGATGGTGGCGCAGCTTTGAAACTCGACAAGCAAGAAGCAGCTGTCGCGTCTTAGTGTTGAAGCTTGTGTGTATTCTGTGTGGTCTGCACTTTGTGGTTCAGCAGTAGCAGCGGTCCTACAATGTCTGGACCCAGCTTCCTGACGTCCCAAACTGCACTTCAGCAACTTTGCTATGAGCTGCTGTAGATGTGACAGGTGCAAATCCAGAATCGCTGCAGGTGTCACAGTGATTCACTGGAATTCTGAACTAAGTCATGAATCGTGGCCAAGCACAGAGCTGAGTTGGGTCAACGATCTGAGAATGCTCACGTCGTTGGCCTTGAGAGCGATCGTGGGCACCGCAACGACTTGGTCAAATTGCTAGGCAGCATCAGAAGTGCTCGTTGACTGGTTGTGTACGCCTTGACAGAGACAAGTGGCAAGTTTCTGCAACAATACCTCAGGTCGGCTCCTGTCCCCATCACCCTTGACGTATGCACGTAAGCCAGCTCTGTGGGCTTAAAGCTCCGGCGCTGCGGTTTGTCAGCCCACGACTGTAGAACTCGATGTGGCCGTTGCCTCCTTTATGAATGCGCATCGTCCTGCTCACCGTGCAGCCCGCCTGTACGATCGTGCATGCACCTTTGCCAGCCTGTTTGGTACTGTGTACCTGGGCACTTTCTTGGCAACTGCTGAGTGCACTCAGCTCATAGCTCTGCTCAAGGTCCGCGGTACCGACTGCCTGTGTCTTCCTTGTAGACGCAAGGGGAACCGGACGGTACCCTTAACTATTGAACGGCATGGCCCCCAAAAGGAAAGCGACTAAAACCGATGACGCCGAGGATGCCGGCGTTGACGCTGTGGACCCTCCCAAGAAGGACCAGAGCAAAGTGCCAGGAGGCAAGGCTGGAGGTGCTGCTTCAGGTGAGGAATCAAGCCACATATGGTTTACGTTTTTCAGTGAACGGCACAATGCAAGACCTCCCAGTGATAGGTTTTCACTATGATGCTGAGCAGGATGGAATACATGCGTGGCAGCCATTACCTTACTTGGCAAATTTTGGTTCACAGCCTGTTTTGGAACACATTGAAAATGCCTAGCTTTCGGCTGTACACCGTATTCTGTACACTCCTATAAAGGCATGATGTCCTCACAATGTCCTCACAATTGTTTGACTTTGGTCTGCAGCTAAGAGATCCACAGCAGACAAGAAGGCATCTGCAAAGAAGGGCAACACTGGAAGTGCCCCTAAGGCAGACTACAGCAAAGAAGCTGATGAGGGCGATCTCCAAGTCGAAAAGGTGGGAGCTGCTGATAGACACAGACTGTTGCTTGACTAAAGGACTTTGCTCCAACGTGTGCGGCGGCTGGAATGTTGTGCAATGGATGTTGCACACATACTTGTGACAAAAAGGCAGCAGCACAGCGCTGGCATTGATGTTGCACTGGCATGTAGTTGTGTGGCCCACAATGTTGTGTGACACGAGGACTACTGCAGCAGTCCCTTCCATTACTGTATCTTCCTGGGTACAGCTGTCGAAGGTGCAGCCTGGGCATTGGCTTGCAGGTGCTTGGTTGTGATGCATGGTATGGTGAAACTCCTCAAACAGCTTGCTACAAAAGCTGCAACTTTGCACACAGCCACTTGCTGTCCTGCAAGTTCAGAACAGTGTCTGTGTGGAAACTTGCAGCTTTAGTAGCCATCTGCTTCAGGAGCTACACCATACCATGCTTCATTGACGCAGTACAGCCAAGCATCTGCGCCAGCTTTTCAACACTGCTCAAGGTAGACTATCAGGTACTTCCCTCACTTACGATAAACCAGGGCTCCTTGAGCAGCATCCATGTCTGTGGGCACTTGCTGTGCAGGACAATGAGAAGGAGGTGGCAGCTATAGAGAAGGAGGGGGACGAGGCAGGAGCTAAGGTGCAAGCCCAGGTTGAGAAGGAGGACGATGACTTTGACCCTGACAATGCAGAGGCTGATGAGGGAGAGCCCATTGGCGCTGACGAGGCGGACGATGCTGGTAAGCAGGCACTGCGGTACTCACGCGAATCAGTATCCTGCTTTTGACATGCTGGTCTTGATGTGGGACTGTTGTTGTCTAAGTGCAGGAAAGATGGAGCTTAAGCGTCTGACACCTGACTTTGGCATGCAGAGTCTGCTTGCACTGCTGTACTGCAACTTTATGTGAATGTCTGCCCACATTGTGCGACAATTGGCAGACCGCTGATGTGCTGCACATCGTGATCTTGACGGCCTGTCTGACGTTGACGTTGGTGTGGTGTTTCAGTAGGGGCTAAGCCCCTACTGCTCCCCATTGCTTGTCAGGTTCAGCTCGACATCGCATACACACCACGAGCAGAGCTGACTTGTTTGCTTTGCTTGGCAGTGTGCACCCCTCTGCTGTTCTTGTCTGGCATTTGCTATTTGCAATGGGTGGCAGTGCGCAATTGTTGCTGCTGCTGCTGACTTGCTTTCTTGCAAGCAATAACCCCATCTGGTCACAGGTGGCGAGGCAGAGGAGCTAATGGAGGATGATGCCATTGCTGGGGAAGCTGCTGAGGAAGATGAAGCTGCCGGTGAAGTTGAGGACAAGGGTGAGGCTGTCTGCATCATTGATTGCTGCTGATCCTGCACACAGCAACGTTGCTGTGCTTCCAGTTGTTTATTCTCAGATCTGCTCAATTGGTGTCAACTGCCAGGGTCTTGCTTCCACAGTGTCTAGAGTCCGGCCTTGTGACGCTTGCAGCGCTTGTGTCCTGACAGTGTTGCTTCAGCTTTGTGACTTTCTCTGCTGATCATTGTCTGTCACTATCTCTGTCACTGTCATGGTCTTGATCTAAGCTCATGCACTGCAGAGGAGGAGGACGAGGATGCTGACATTGCAGAGGCAGAGGATGATGAGGACGAAGAGGACTATGAGACAAAGAAGCCTGCTAAGAAGGCCAAGACCAGCCCCAAGGGCAAGGCTGCCCAGTCTGCTGGGGGCAAGAAGGGAGGTGAAAAGTCCAAGAGTAAGCCTTTCAGGCCTGCCCCCAAGCTGTTGTTGCAATCACCGTGTAAGGTTACTTTGCATTCATTGCAACACAGAAGTTGCTGGTGCTTGTTTTGACTTCAGCAGCAAGCAGGACATTGAGTTGAACGTGTGCAGCATAGACACAGTCACATCTTGTGGGCAGCACAATCATTGAACCAGTGTTTGCTCAAGTGTTTGTGTTTCCGACTAGTCAACCCGTTTTTACTGTTGCTTGTGCCTAACAATATAGCTGTTAATGTAGTGTGGCTCTAGACTGTTAGCATGGCAGCCAGGCTCTTGTTAGACAGCCACATGACAGCACGCCTGTACGTTGCAGGCAACTCAAAGAGTGCTGCAGGCAAGACAGCAGCAGCTGCCAAGGGCGGCAAGAACAGCTCAAAGGTATGCAGTGCACCTTGCGCAAACATGTCATCCCATGTTCACGTATTGCAGTACATGCTTGCATGCGCATAGCAAGGGTGTGCTGAGCATTTATGCGCATAGCCAGGGTGTGCTGAGCAGTTATGCACGGCTTAGAGCAGTGATGTTATTGGACCTTACTTATGTTGAACGCGTGAAAGTTGCCAACAGCCTACTTGAGACTGGCAGCAAGTCTTTGCATGCTGATATCAGGTGTGTCTGATCAGCTCCTCTGTAATCATAGCACAAGTCGGGCATACAAAAAGGTGCTTGGGCTGATTCAAACGAGGGACTGATGTGTGCATTCCGCTTTGAGAAAGTGCTGCAAGTACTGTACTTACATGTTGACCATACACTGTAACAGGTACAACAAGCTTTGTCATGGCTTGCAGGCTCCAGGAGCAAAGAAGACCACTGAGACAAAGAAGACTGCAGACACAAAGAAGGCTCCCAGCAAGGCCAAGGCTGCTCAATCCGCAGGCGGCAAAAAAGGCGGAAAGAAGGGTGGCAAGGCTAGCAAGGACTGAGCACTCAGCTCACAATGGTTCATGCTGAGCAAATGCAGTCAGTGATCGTGTGGCTACTGTCACGTTGATCTTAGGTTGTATTGCTTCTGCAATAAGCAATTGTATGTTTGCACTTGCCAGCAGAGGTTGTCAAATTTTACTCTTACATTGGCTGAACACATTTCGTATTTCATTGGTTGTGCTGAGGCTGCAACGGCTTTGACAATGACGTGTTGCCGTACTTGACTAGGTAGCATGACTTTTTGGGCATCAGAGTGCATGAGTCAAGCTCCTTCCCAGTAATGAGTTCAGTCAAAAAAGAGAATTCACATCGCATCGACAAAATACTGGCCGCCACGATCTCTAGATAGTCGGCAGAGAACGCTCAGCAGTGCTACTCTGAACTGCGTTACAATTTGTGCTTGTGCGCTTGTCTTGCAGCCTACATATCTGCCGCCCCCCCCCATTTGTACCTCTCATGTCCCATTTCTCGGCATCATGACTCGCTCCTGAGAATACATGACAGTGTTGTATGTACGGCAACAGGGGNCACTGCGAGCAGCTCTGGAGGGCTTGCAAATGAGTGGCGGCGTGGAGCTGAATGTTCCTTCCGGCAGGATGGCCACCCCCCTCATGCGCCACCAGCGCCTGGCCCTTGCATGGATGCTACAAAGGGAACGCTTGTCGTCAAATCCGCGAGGAGGTATCTTGGCTGATGATCANCTGGAGCGCTCGCCCCCACCAACAGTGGAGCCAATTGAGCCTATTCCAGACCCGGAGTCCTTCCTTGATGGGTTTCCTCGCTGCAAGCATTTGGTTGAGACCTTCAGAGCCAATCCTAGCACGCACAACAAGACGCCTNTAGAACATTGTGCTGTTTGGCTACTCACATGCCACTGCACCACCAACACCGTGCCACGTCTGTGCTAGCCACTGTTGCACAGCGCTGCTGGTGAAAGCTGCAATGTGTATGACAGACTGAGAGGAAACTCTGCTTCACACCTCAGGCGCCCAGCATCACAAGAAGCAATGACCTGACCAGTCTGCTGCACAACTGCGCCGGTAACAGCTTGCCGCTGTTATCCATGGCCTGATCTGAATGGCAGAGATTTGCCAGCCAGCAAGCCAAAATGTGCTATGCAGCAGCTGCACACTGCACTTCTGCTGCATTTGCAGGCGTGGACAACATGTTTGAGACGCATGCAACAGCTGAATGTGGCACCACATTGAAAATCACAGCCTCCGTTTGTGTCACTATGAACACACTCTCCCCATCTGGTCTCCGCAAGGCACATCCACACGCTCCACCATTCCATCCATGCTCATTGTGACAGCAGCTACTTTGTGTCAGTTACCCTCACACATGGCTTTGCGGGGTAGCCGAGCTCCTGCAAGTCTGCATGTACAGACTGCATGAGTGCCTGCAGCTCTTGTGCGCTTGGCTTGGCATTGCTGATCACGGCAGCCTCAGTGCTGCTTCTGCCATCTGTGACTCCTGTAGCACAGCATGAGAGGCTGAGGCCTTGACCTGAACACTAGCAGTTGCATCGCAAGCTGCTCCAGAATCTGCCTGTACCACATGCCCCTCATGCCCATTGATCATGTCCTTCCTCCATCCAGAGACATCATGCATCTTGAATTGAACCAATGAGCACATGCCTCACAGACATGTGGCATGCAACAGCATGGAGTCTTACACACATGATTGTACAGGGCTTTACATGAAAAGGCAAGGCTCACTCATGTTGCTGCAAAACATTGGGTGTATGAGCGCACACATGAGCACATGACATGGTCTACAACTTCTGCAGTGACTACATACCATGCATACCTTCTTGCTGCAGCAGAGCATCACATTGTGTGAGCATCACTTGCTTGTGAGGTATCTGTAGCTTGTGTGCAATGTTCTGTATTGCATCCTGCCAGGACAGGCTGCATTAAGTGAGACTGTGCTCCATCAACCAGCCTTAGCATATGCACACAGAGCAGGACCTGACTGCTGCCTTTCAGGATCAAAGCACAGGCTGCAGCACTGCAAAGTATCCAAGATTGTCTCAAGCAGAGCATGTGGTACCTTGTCGCTACTTGCAGAGTGCGCTCGCACCGAAGTCGTGTTGAGGGTTGCAACAGCCCCTTGCAACAGTCCCCAAGCATAACCAGACTTACATCCGAGCGAGAACCCTGCGCCAAAGTGATATGCCTTACATGTCAAGAAACCCCTAGTTAGTAAGAAATCACGGCGTCCAGTACCTGTGTCGAAACCTTGCTGTAGCACCGTCTCTTTGCCTTGGTCCAGACCTTCTCTGAACCCAGTCTGCAGCATGTAGAATAGGCAGATGACATCGTGTCGTCTGAGATCAGTCGCAAGTCGCCACAGCAGCCCGCAAGGCACCGTGCTCAAAAGTTGTATAGCAAATTATCAGAAGGGATTACGTTGAAGTGCTGCTCACGACGTTGCTGCCACTCCCGATCTAGGTCACGGGCACGATCTGGAGAAGTATCTTCGTCCCACTCCGACATGATCAAGTACGTATACTTGTGCTTGCCGCTACAGGTTGGCCTGTCTGGCCTTTCGGCCGCTGTTCCGTCAGCTTTTGCGTCGTACGTCGTGCACGTCGTACGTCGTGCCCACACATGCAAGCAGCCCCTGTCGACCTGCTTTGCGCATGGCGCCCGCATGTTATGGTAGCTGGCATCCCTTTGGAGTGAAGGCACTGTCTTCACTGGCGCTTTTGAGGCTTCTTTCGTTGTTGCTTCAGTGGCTATGCCAGGACCCGTTCGTGCAGCGGCTGTAGGCTATGGCTGAAGACATCGAGCTAGAACACGCTGACAAGGTACAAGCACACTATCTGCACATGTTACAACTGCGTGTTGTCGCCCTTTAGCTCGAAATTCAGGCGGGAATTGACTTGGCCATCGTTGGTCGAGCAGCAGCTACTTTATGTGCTGTACCTTCTCTGAGGCAAAGCTTGTCAAAGGATGTTGCCTATCAACCTATACTGTACGGGTCTGTGCAGCTTGTGCAAGAGTGCGTGGGATACAAGGCTTCCCATGGCTTTTGTGCTGTCACTTTGGCCCTGTCAGGTGTTCTGGGCCTGTTGGCAAGTGTCACTCCAAAGCTGGCCACCCTTTTCCTACTACATTGTCCTCTCAGCAGGGCGGACTGGGTCCAAGTCAAGGTTTGCCTCTTCGGCTTTTGCTAATTTCTCGTTATGTGGACACGAGCTTTCTACCATTGCATCGGCCAGTCTGTCCTTGATCACAACCCTATAAGCCCTGCGTGTTTTGTTTTTGACTTCAAGCCTACCACCAGCAAGTACTGACCCAATACGTTCAAGGATGTTGAATGTCTCCTTGCATTTGCTCTGGGGTCCAGCACGTGTGGGTGCCCATTCATGCTACCTGTTATGCATGGCACATACGCCCACACAATACTTGCTGGATGTCTCATGACAGTGACATGTGCAGTTGATTGATGGGCGGCTGCGCCTGGCCAAGGTTAGCAGATTCACGCAATCCAAAGCACAGGTAGGAATGCAGAGCTAGCTATTCTGCAATTGACATGTGTCACTCGACCTGCATGCTTTGCAGTTGCATAAGACTGTGACACAACCTGCTGTACTTTCACCATGTGTAGATGTTGCCAGGTCTGTATAACAATAGGCATCAGCTCAACTGATCAGCACGCAACACAAAGTCATGCCTCATGCAAGTAGCTCATTGTCTCAATCGGACCTGGCTGTTCTCCTGTTATTGCTCACAAGCTGCATGAGTTTCTGATGGCAGCGCAGACGCAGCAGCAGGCAAAGCATTGCACAAGATGCATGTTGCACCCCTGGCATATGTGGAAAGCGAGGTGCATGTGATCACATGCAGGGTAGTGATGCTTTCTGCATGGATGAGGTGGAGCTACTCACCTTCAGACTGTTCCTCAGGCTGTACGTCTATGAGCCTGTCCACCGCACCTTCAGGCCAGTGCCTAGAATGCCTCGCCACCTGCCCCATCAAATTGGCAAAGCCCTGAAAGCTCTGCATCTGATTGAGACAGAAGGTCAAACTCACCTACATTGTCTGCCATTTGCCTGCTTTTGTGTGTCTCATGCTTCAGCGTGTACTGTGCTTGCTGTGCTGTCAGCATTGTGACATGGGGTATTCATCAGGAGACAATTTCACGCCCTTGAGGCACATTTGCACTCAATACACAGGCAATGCACATAATCAGGCAGCCCCAGAGCTTTGGCAAAACTGGCCCAACACCATGCACTGCTGCAACAGCAACTTTACGATCACAGTTTGGCTGTCAGTGCAGCTGGCATCTAGCTGCTGTCTGGGGATGCATAGCATGGTTGACAGTCAGCCCCTGTGCGAATGCCCCCCTTGTATACCAGACTGTAGGACGCAACAGCCTTGATGTACATAAGGGTGTCAAGGTGTTCAGCAGGCCGAGGTGTTCAAGGCTGATTGCCCAGCCAGCAAGTAGTGAGTCACGTTGGCCAACACATAATGGTCAGCTGCTGTACAAGCACTAGTGATCACAGCACTGTAAGCAGCTGCAGCATGTGCAGCAGTGGCAACAGACAGGTAGAAGCATGCGGTACAGCAGAAATGGGGGCGTCAGCAGCAACAGCAACAGCTTTAGCAACACAAGTACACCGCAGTGTTCCGTGTGATCTGTGTAGGCACTGCTATGCACAGCAGAAACGCTACCTTTGCTGACAACAGATACAGCACTTGCAGCAGCAGCAGCAGCAGCAGCAGCAGCAGAAGCAGCAGCAGGCCTAAACATCGGCAACACCTGTGAAGTTTCACACCTGAGTCAGAAGCAGCAACATCAATATGGGGGATCATCAGCTACATTCAGGACAAGAGGAGGCTGCTGCAAAGCCCTGGGATGTACAGTATTGAGCAGGGAGCCTTGCAACGGCACCAAGCTCACCCTGACAATCTCTTCTGTCACCTTTATATAGAGACGTTTCATCATTTTGACTTTAGTCATGCCATCTGGTCACAGATAATTTTGGGCTGGTGCACTTCAGCTAGTGCACCTCATTGCGGGGTGGTGCAACTATTGTGCACCTGAGTGCCTCACACATGAGCAGATATCACAGCATGGAACAGTCCTGCAGGGGCGTCCTGGAAAGGCTTCAATGTTGGACATACACATCGGCGCAAGGACATAAGCAAGTTGTACGGCACCAAAAAGCGCCTATTGAGCAAGGGGCTGGATGTGAAATCAACCACTGGGCTTCTGCCGTTGTTTGCGATTCAGGTCAGGATGAATGTTCCCTGACGCTGCCCATGTGCATTGTTGATGTGTTGCTCTATGCAGCAGAAGCCGAGTATAGCTAGATTAGGTTGACCCCTGAGCATCGGTTGAATGGAAGTGTTGTCTGAAGCAAGCTGTGCCCTCATGTGACACGCGTCAGAGTCATACCTGCAGCTTTTGCACAGACGAGCTAATCAACAAGCTCTTCAGTGTAACAGGTTGCAGCAGTGTGTCACATCAGCACACCGTCGCTGCAGTCACATACAGCATCATTGTCACCGCTGCTGCACCAGAGCCTGAATGCTCCATGCACTTTCCTATACAGCATGGACTGCAATGTTGTCAGCCTTGACACATGTTGAGATGCCAGTTGCCACTGCAGTCACTGGAGTTGGCATTCCTGGCATATCAGGAGCGCTGGTTCTACCCAGTGCTGTGTTGGGCCCTCACAATTGTAGTGGGCTACTCGTTTGAGCGTTTCAAGCGGGCTCAGGACCGCAAGATTATGTCTCTGATCAACACAGTGCGTCCCATTCCAATAGTGGATGGTGGCTTTGTGCGGGCCGTCTCGTCACACAGGCTTGTTCCTGGGGATGTCATTGTGCTGCAGCGAGGCAGAGCATCGTCTGACTTGGCGCTATTGCGAGGAACTTGCTTGGTGATGGAGACCACCCTCTCAGGAGAGGTGGGCAGGCAAATCTCAGCAAGTATCGTTGCAGACTGCATTCAATGCTTGCGTAACATAGCTCAAGCATGCAGGCCAAAGAAGCGGAGTCAAAGATGCTGAGCAAGCATGATCATGACAATGTCAGCCTGTCGTGTGCTGTGTCCATCAGCCTGTCTTGTTCATGCAGCTGTGCCGACAGCCGCCTCTTTTGGTTTCATGCTGTTCAAACAAACCAACACTGCAGCCAGGATCAAATTCCAAGAACAAAACTACGTTATGCTTATGTGGTTGTATGCCGGGGCATATGCTATTCACAAAGCTTCTTTACAGCATGTGTGCATGCTGTCCTGCCTGGCAGACAGCTGACCCTGTGACTCTCCCTGTGAGCACTTGCATTGTGCTGTGCAAGTTAGTCTTCAGCTCATGCCTCTCAATCTGTCCTGCTTGCAGGCTGCTGCAGTGCGCAAGGTCAACTACGTGCCAGATGAGGGTGTGATGTACAACCCTGACAGGCACTCAAGCAGCACAATCTTTGCTGGTACTACTGTACAGCAGGTCAGAGTGCCTTTGTCTTGATATCTACCAGCTGTGTATCTTCGCACATCAATGCATGTTGTCATCTGTAATTACATGACATGTCAACAGTACATGAAGTTCCTTGTGATCACACTTCCTTGACCGCAGCTGCATGCACAGAGTCACTTGATGCGCAGGTTTATGCCAGTAAGCTGCCTGCCGTGGAATGTGCTAGCATGCATACACAGCTCTATATATCTGCACACACATCGCACAGACACCTGCACAGACACATCGCCAGACACCCGTACACACAGTCACCAACCAAGAGTGCCGCCCAGGCGGAATGGTAGAGCTGCACATTTGATGTGCACAATAAAGCACGCATGCTGGCGCTTCAGGTATGGAATGCAGAGGATCCGCAAGAGGAGGTTCTGGCAATGGTTGTCAGGACAGGCTTTCACACCGTGATGGGGGCCATGGTGCAAGAGCTGGTCGCTCCCACCAAAGTCTTCACTCAGAAGAAGCCTTTCACACCGGTGAGTGACTTGGCATACTTGCTTTGTTGCCTGTCCACAAAAAGTGTCCACAAANCCGTAAGACATATCCTCAGCAGTAACCATCATGCCTTGCAAGCCTAGCAGACGCCTTTGCTGACATCTTGGGTNATGCTATTTGCACGCAATGAAATGTGATCAGGTAGCTGGCAATGAAGCCTATACCATAGCCGTACATTCTCCACTCAAAATGAAAAGGCATGGGGTAAAAGTGGAAGATGTTGGTCACATCAAACCATATTGGGCCAATTGTGGAGGAAATGATGCAGAAGATCTCAAAAATGGCCAGCAGGACCAACTCCGGAATGCTCAGCTGCTTGCAAAAGCCGTACACGTCAACAACGAATGTTATGACTGGCAGCAGGGTGTTGTTGATTGCTATGAGCCATACCAGGGTCAGTGTTGGACTCTGCGCAACACAAACAAACATCAAGGATGGCCTATCGTGTGCTGCTGACAAAACGGCTGCGGCCTGTGCCCACACAAGCATGAAACATTGCAGTACACACTGTCCCATAAACTTGACCCTGTGTGCACAAAGCAGCAGCAACCTCGTAAACACGTAACAATGCACAGCACACACAGTCACATGCAGGTTGGCTGAGTTGCACATCAGTGGTAGAGAGCAGGCTTGACCATCACAGGGATGAGTTGCAAAAGATTACTAGACAGACATCAAGGCTATGCAAACAGCTGTGCAAAAGCTGTATAGATGCTGTGCAGAAGCTCTGTAAGAACAGGACTGGTAGAAAAGGTGGTTGAGCTATTTGAGGATGGGGCGCTCACGCTTGTGTTGGGAGAGGTATCCTGCCAGAAGGACTGCCGCTGCAGGTACTTAGCCACCAGGCCTAAATAGGCCATGCTGGTGATGAATGCACTGATGATCAGCATGACAGAGTTTCGGACTGTGCACAGCACTTGTGGGGGGCGCTCAACCGTGAGCTTGGTTGCCGCCTCCCTAAGGCTCATCACCACCCCTAAGCTGATTGCCACAAAGTCTATGGTGGACCTCTGCATGCACATTTCTAAGCTGGGACGGTGGCATTCTCTTCAGCTGACACAGAGAGCAAGCATATGTACTTCTGGTACATCCGGCAGCTCACACGAAATGGAATTCGCAACATGGCTGTTGGTACATGTATGCATGCATGTAAATGCATGCTACTGAGCAATGCAATGCAGAAGTAACCATTGACAGGATGCTCCAATCTTAGCGCCTGATATTGTGAAGAATCAATGGGCAGCATGCATGCCCCCGACTCAGGATCCCTCCCAATGTTAACATTGGCGATGAGTGACAGCGGCTGTCATGTCTGTCATGCTGGCAGCTTCTCCTGAGACGAGTATGAAATTGTGACAATGGCGATTGCCAGAAGCATGTGATGTTTGCATTCCTGCCTGAAGAGGCTCACAATACACAGCATGTACGGCTGGACAGCAGGTATACAAGGAGAGGCCAACAATGCACTGACCTGGATCACTGAAAACTGAGAACCATCAATAGCAAGCGCAACATTGACTCCAATGGAGACCAGCAGCTCATACGCCACCATAAACTGCACCACCACAGGAGCATGCTATGTAGGACTTGCTACATTTTGGTCTGTTGTCATATGAACCCATACATGGCTATATTTTGGTCTGTCGTTTTATGCACCCATACATAATTAGATACTTGTGTCGCTACACAAGCACAACAGCTGCTGCACGTTTTATGCACCCATACATAATTAGAGACTTGTGTCACTATACAAGCACAACAGCTGCTGCATTGGTGCTTGGTGCTGTGCATCTTGGTATGCATTTGACAGACGGGCACGGTACATGATGCAGGCTCGCTATTTCCTGTTGTGCCAGGCACAACACAATGCAGCATGGCATAGCACAGAAGGCCATGGCGCAACTCAGCATAGCAATGTCTTTGTGTTTGCAGAAGGCACAGCCAGCCACAACATGACGCCATGCAGTAGTCAAGCACAGAATGGCACCCCAATAACATGGCACTGTATAAAATAGTGAGGTGAGGAAAGTCAGGCACAGCATAGCAGTGGATAGCATAGCAGGCATAGCACACAGTGCAATTGGGCCTCATGCAGGCCACTGGTCACATACCTTGATAGCTGACAGCTTGATGACATGAGAAGACCTTGCCTCCAGCAACACACTTACAACTCCTGCACACATGTTAACACCACTTGCATTGCCCATGTTGTCATGTCGTCAATGGACATCTGCGCATTCGCCATGCAGTTTCTGTGTCATGTCATGGAATGCTGCAGCAAATGCAAATTGAGCTCAGTGACAGGCTGCCATTGTACCTGAAGCAGGTAGCACAACATGGGCGTACCAAAGCACAGCACAATGCTGCACACAGCCATGTGTGTGCAAAGCATGCTGCTCATGCAGGAAATGCTGTGCTGAGTCATGCAATCTGCTCATCTGGTGGAATGGGCGTTTGCTGCTGAGCAATGGCCAGTACAAGGCATTGAGCATATAAGCATCGTGCAACATGTATCTCCCAAACCAGCTCAGCATGCATAGCACAGCACTCATACGTGCGTGCTGAGACACACTAGCAAGAATAGCATGCGTAGCACAGCATGCATGGCACAGCACACGTATCACAGCATACATGTCACAGCAAGCATAGCACAGGACTTACAGCTGCATGCTGAGACACACCAGCAAAAACAGCACAGCCTAGTGCAGGGCATCATGGCACAGCCTGGCATAAAGTACAGGATGCCCTTCAGTGAGTCATGCGGGTCAGAAGGCGGCAGCCGCAGCTGGGCTGCTGCAACCCGGAATCACTGCACAGCACAGCGTCGAAAACATGGCACAGCACAACGTACTTGCCATAGCATGCACAGCACAACAGGTGTACCTTCCACTGAGGGGTGCTGGTCAGAGATTGCAGCAGCTGCAGAGGCGCTGCCACTTCCGATTGCCACGCCCACATCAGCCGCCGCCAATGCCACCAGATCATTGATGCCATCCCCACAATACATGCAAGTTGCTCCCAGCCCCTACAGAGGCAACAGGAAGGTCCACTGTCACATGATTTGACTTACGTGTGGACCTTACCCCACCTGATCAACATGTGCATGTATAGTGAGAATCTGATCTTGTCTGCTCTGGTAAGGAGAGAAATGTCAGCGTAGGCAGGTCTCAAGTGTGAAGCTGCAACATATTGACGTGCAGCAAGATCTCATCTCGTTGGTAAGAGTGCACTCAGCAGGAATCTGCTTGATGCAGGTTGAGCACAAATGGCTGACGGAAATAACTCCTTGGCACTTGATGGTTCCGCAGTGCACGTGCATTGATTGTAGCTAGTTTGTATGGGACGCTTGAGATGCTTCAAAATTGTCAGTCATTGATTTGTAAAAATACATATGCTGATCCATTACGAAGTCCCTACATGTATGTGGCGCTGCTCGCCCTGCACAGCGATGTGTAGGCCTCGTTGGCCTAGCAGGTGCATGACTTGCCCTTTCTGCTGGCCTCGCATTCTGGCAAACACAGCCACGCTGCTCATCACTGCATGCACCACTGCCGGATCTGCTTGGTGCAGCATCTGCTCAAACGCTGGCCCTGTTACACAGCACTGCACAGACCCCTGCCCACAGACATAGCATGTCGAAAGTGCGGTGTGCATCAGCACAGCACAGGCAAGCATAGCACAGTCAAGCACAGAGCAGCACAGCCTGCAAAGGACAGGGCAGCATAGCACAGGGCAGCAAAGCACAGAGCAACATAAGATAGGGCAGCATAGTATAGTATAGCACAGCACAGCGCGAAACTGTCAAATGCAGCACCACTCAGTGATATTGTTGCTTGTCACATGTCATAGCACAGTGTACTGCAGCTCAATACAGCACAGTGCAGCACAGCGCATTGCAACACTTGCGCCAAGTGATCTGATCACTTCTACAGCAGCCGCAAACAGACAGACATAATGACAGACAAACAAGGGCATGCTCAACATACTGACAAGATTGATGACAGACGGACAGGCAGTAAATGATGATCACTTCTCACACCTGAGCCAAGCTTGTAATGGCATGCTGTGCATCAAGCTCCTCCACATGCTCCTTGCTTTGTAGCGTGAACACTAAGCCGTCAAGTGGGCTGTGCTGCAAAGACTCAGCCAACTGCATTTGGGCACTGCTGCCTTGTAACGGCATGGGCATGACTTGACTGCACTGCGTGTCAGCACTGGCCGAACTGCAAGACCCTGATTTCGCTCTGTCAGAATGCAACATACACACTGAAGCAGCGCTGCCTCGTGTACTGAACACCTGCTCTGAAGAAGACTGTCTATTGCTGTCAGAAGACTGCCGCTGTTGTAGGCTCAGTGGCACAGAAGACAAGCTGAGTGCTGAAGGGACAAGCAGATGTGGTGAGCTGCCAGCTGAGATTTGGAAGCTTCTTCTTCCATGTGCTGGGCTGTTGATTACCGACATGCTGTCCGAGGTCGATGCCCGATCTGAGGGGGCAGGATGTACTCTGGACCCGCCATGCCATGATGATGACTTTGACACTTGCTGCACACTGAGAGCTGGCACTGGACAGGCTGTATGCTCAATAGATGATTTGAGCAAGCTGTTGGGCGTGTGTGCAGCACGAAGATGTGTGCTAGGCTTTTCCCGAGGGAGTTGGAGGCTCATCCTGCCAGGGGACCGAATGCATGACGGCAAGAAGAAGCTGCTGCCTGTGCTAATTGGCTTGCTAGGAGGCTGACTACTTGTGAATCCAGAATGGGCACTTGCAGTGCCCTGTATGTCTATGGAGGTCGATTTGGACCAAGAAGCAGCATACGTTGCGCCTTGCAGCTCAGATCTGGACTGGACAATGACGAGTGGGTCCCCTGGAGATAGCATGCCAACACCCCTGGCAACTGCAATTGCTGTGTGGTGCAAGTCGCCTGTCACCATTGTTGTCCTGATGCCACTGCACATCCAACACTGCATCCTTCACAGTCTGCAATGTGATGCATGCTTGTGGCCAGCAAGTGGCCACATGTAAACCTGCTGCTGCTGCTGCTGCTTGACCTTTTGTCCCAGTCATGCTGTGTGTGCATTCATACGGGTTTGCAAAGTAAGGTGCACTTGCTGTCAGGCATGGCCTATATCGGGCCACTGTGTGCATAGTCATCCTGTCGATTCATGACAGGACAGCTGCGAGTAAGGCACAAGGTTTTGACACAAAGCGTGCAAAGCTGCTCTATCAGAAGAGCATGACAGCACAAGCTGAGTTGCACAGCATCTCAGCATGCAGCACGACACAGCACATCACAGCAAAACAAGATGCCATTGAAGCCCAGCAGACCTGCTTTGGAGATTGGTCACAGTGGCCGTTGAAGATGGGCGTAGGTGATTGGACAAAACCTGCAAGCCCAGCAAATTCAAAGGCCCACAGCGTGCCTCAGCATGCTCCTGACTCATGCCTGCCAGGTCAGCAGGTGACACACCAGTGACGGTGCCCACAGCCAGAGCCAGCAGCCGAAAGCTTTGGCCAGCGTATGTCATGAGCACCTGCAGCAGGTGATCAGTCTTGTTGGCTGGCCGAAATGAAATCCTCTCCTTCTTCACATATTGGCAGAAGCTTCAGCAACATGACACAGTATGCCCACAGGTTGTGTTCACAGTTTGAAGCTATGGCCATAGTCTGCATGCTGAAGCAGCCATATGTGACCATGACCAGGACACAGGGCTTTGAGCCTTGTACACCGCCAGAGACCATTATAGAAACATGTAGCAGTGTGTAAAAGGGGGTTCAGAACATCAGTTGAGACAGTCTCTGCAGCAGGCTTAGATCAAGACTCAGCTTGCAGCAACACCAGTGCACTGAGATTGCGAAAATCTCAAGTGCAGAAGCAAGCACAGCTCCACCCGAGAGCATGTCATTCTTATCATTGCAGTGTGAGGTAAACACAGTCTGTATGGCACAGACAGTGCATACAGGAGGCTTAGTGCGATGCATTGGAGCATCAACTGCCCGGGGAGAGCGGCAAGCGTCTGATCATGGGCAGTGGCCTCAAGAGCAAAGACTGTATGTATACTGCATGCAAGAGAACATGCTGAGTTGCTGCTGATGCTTTCAGCAAAGGGGTGTGAGACCACATTGGTGCAGACCTGCTGGAAGTCACTTGGCAGAGAATCTGCTCTGAGCAGGGACTTCACTTTGGCAGGGGCGCCTTTGACGAACAGCAGGGCTGTGCCTGTCGATTTGGCATAGTCAGCAACTAGAACCCCAGACCTCATCAAGGCAGGCTCAAAGTTGAAGCGTTTCAGCACTTGCAATGTTTTGGGCTTGGCTGGCTGACGGGTATTTGCATTTGGGGGTCTCAGGGGAAGAGCAATTGCATCACGCTCCTGCATGCATGCACACTTGTATGAGTACACTTGCATGACAACACTTGCATGACTACAGTTGCATGATGACGCCTGCATGACTAGAGGAGCGAGTCTCAGATTCCAACCAGCCAGTGAGACTATGCCCAGTAGTCCTTCAAAGTATGATGCAGCGTCATTGGCAACATAAACAAGCGTAATCAACCGGTGGGTTCAGCACTGCTCTCTGGTCATCACTGACAGACTTGCAACATGTCTTGTTCTACCTGAAAGCATGCGTACCACGCCACCGCGCACAATTCTCAGGCCAGCTCAGCGCGGGTGTCTTAATTGCAGGCAGTGCACTACATTCCATCTGATCTTGCACATGACTTGTACAGTAGCAATGCTGTGGCCATGGTTCACTCTTGCAACGCACCACAAAGCNGTGCAACCATACATTGTATGCTGGGTGCTGTCTCCACGTATGTCTATAGCCGTCTTGCCATGCAGCTGCAATTCTGCTCTGTGTGTGGGCTCAACCTATGGGTCAATGCCAAACATTTGGTAGCTTTCAGATGTATGTGGGCCATCGACTGAGGGAGACGCTGTTCTTATGCTTACAGCTTTCTTGTGCGGCAGGTGCGCCATGGAAGGTGTTCAATATAATCCAGAAGGAGAAGCGCAGGGCTATATTGCAGCTGTATGGGATCAAGAAACGGCTGCTTACTCATGGCCCTGTCATGGAGTCCAAGGACTTCATTCCTCTCCTGCTCATCCAGGTCAGTCATGCAGAGACCCTTCTTCACAGCGCAGTCTGCACTGTACTGCAACTGCCATTTCTGCAGTGTGCCGTGACCATACATACAACAACATAGTGTGCCCGTCAGCCTGATTGCAAGGTGTTGCAAGTCTTTTTGCAAACTTCTTTGCACAATTCTTTGCACCACTGCTTGAGACACTCATTGCGACACCCTTGGAGAGACAGCAGCGCATTATCTTTTGCTGCAGCCAGGCTGATGAGTTGCGACAAACGGCCCTGTCAGAGCCCCATTGACAGAGCCGCTCATTGAAATGCTGCACTTGTCTGGTTATTGTTTACATGAGATCATCAGCAAATCTCCCACAAGCGAACATCATGTCAAAACAAGCTTCTCAAGACCGTCCATCTATTGCTTGTCAGGAGTGGGGGCAGTGGTATGGCTTCTTGCATCTTGTCTGCCTGCAGTTTGAGTTGATCACAATTCTTTTGGTTCACTCTGATGAATGTGAAAAGCTGCACAGCTCACGAGCTTTGGTCTGTGGCCAACCATGCAATGTCCAAGCCTGAAACAGACTGCACATAGAATGTCTGATGTAACCAGTGTATGCGTAGGCACTGGAACTGGGTTACCTACTTTACCAGCATCGCTGGTTCTACCCTGTGCTGTGTGGGTTTCTGAACATCTTCGTCATCGTCATTTTCATACGCTTCAAGAGGTCCCAGCAGCGCAAGGTCATGAACCTGTTGAATGTCACCCGGGTGGTGCCCATTGTTGGCAATGGCTGTGTGCACGCCATCTCTTCCCACAGGCTGGTTCCTGGGGATGTGATAGTCCTGCAACGTGGGAAAGCCACCTGTGACATGGTGCTGCTGCGCGGGGCTTGTCTGGTGGTTGAGGCCACCCTGTCAGGCGAGGTCAGACTCGCTCCACACTCCATGCGCATATGTTGCCAGCATGAGATACGCATGTAGGGTTGGAAGGAGGAACCCGATTGCTGCTGCACGCCCCTAGCACCGGCTGGCACGCGTGTTATCAGTTCTAATAATAGTTATGATCATCACAATCATTATTGTCATTATATTTTTATTATTGTCATTGTTGTAGTTGTAACAAACACGACTATTACTGCTGTTGTTGTTAATATCGTTATCAATATTGTTATTATGACACACAAGCAAGTGTGGTGGACATCTGGACAGACACTACAATGCTGTCGCCTATGCAGCCCGCCCTGGCACACAGCTTGACTGCTTGTGGCTGCATGGCTCTTCAACTACCTTGAGTCACACAGGCAGCACTTGCCACTTTGCACCTCATTTGTTTGAGCTTCACAGGTCCTGAGGGCATGCCAATGGCGCTGGCATGAACTATCAGCGTTTCAGCACTATCGCAAGCTGCAAGTTCCGTGATGAATCATGCCTATCTGGCTGTCAGCATACAGCTCCCTGTATCATGCAGAGGGATCACGGTGGCACCTTTGGCTGTGTAGGCATCCCAAGTGCGCAAGGTGGCCTATGTTCCTGACGAAGCTGCACAATATCAGCCGGACCGCGACTCTGGCAGCACAATCTATGCAGGAACCACTGTGCAGCAGGTCTGGAGCCATTTGTGNCATACAGCCCTGGCAGTGGCCAAGCAAACAGGCATGGTGCAGCCCCAGACTGATATTGTCATCGTCGACAGCTGCAAGAAAGCTCAAATACGTACGGAACTCTCCAGCTTGGATCGCGCAGCTGAGGAGCGCAACGCTTGCTTCGAGCCCAAAGTTTGTGACGGCCTGACAGCTTCGCCTGAGCTTTCTCAAGAAGGCTCTGTGCTCGAGCTCGACAATGGCGTGATCAGGCTAGCAGCAACCCTGAGCCATCGCACATCCGACCTGCGTTCGCTGCGAGCTCGCCTTGTCAATTTGGAACGGACTCCTGAGGATCAGGCTCTGATGACTGGGCTCAGATTTGTTTCTGGCGAAAACAATCAGGAGCTGGAACAATCTCAGGCAGTGGCTTCCCTTGCTGAGGGTCGTGNAACCTGCTGCTGCTGCTGCTGCTTGACCTTTTGTCCCAGTCATGCTGTGTGTGCATTCATACGGGTTTGCAAAGTAAGGTGCACTTGCTGTCAGGCATGGCCTATATCGGGCCACTGTGTGCATAGTCATCCTGTCGATTCATGACAGGACAGCT
>KN805312.1:1021541-1126027 GCA_000818905.1 Trebouxia gelatinosa | reverse complement strand
ATACATGCCACATATGGCAGCAAGGTGTGATCATGTTGCAGGCGGGATCAGCTATCTCAGCTATGCTCAGCACAGCTGTTTGATGAGGAGGTAGACATGGCAGAGTCTATTGACTTTCAGATACCAATGAAGGCGGCCTGCACCCGCGAGATCAGCTCTTTCTGCACCAATGTGCCCCATGGCCATGCCAGGGTTATCAGGTCAGACTGCTGCCAAATCATGCTCCAAGTCACCATAGCTGCCTGCTGCAAGTCACCATAGCTGCATGCTGTTTGCCAATGTGCTACCTGTGCATGCGCAATGTTGAGCAAGATTCAGCAGCTCGGTGAAGGCATGTTGCAGAAGGCCTGAAAGAAGTTGCCTTGAAACAATATCTGCTGTTGATGTGTACATACACAGATGGTGAACAATGCCCATGAATTTTGAATGTGTTTCCCTTACAGCATAGACCAGTACGACCACCCCTCTGCACCACATGTGTTGCACACAGGCAAGTTGTACAGAACAACCAATTCAAAGCAAGTCAAAGTGACAGTTTCACACCTACCTTGCGCCAAGCTACCTGTCAGCATTGCGCAAGTCAGGCTCTCGGTGACTGAGCGCACTGAAAGCTGGTTTGTGAGACAGGAATTACCTGTATCATTTCGGTGCAGGTTAATGGGTGTTGTGGTGTTGTCTACAAGCAAAAGTGCTATCGCAGAGCATGTTATCTGCCCATGCTGGCTTGTGACAGACATCTGCATATAGCAACTCTTGTTAGGCGTACAGTTTACAACCCTGTGCTTTGCATGCTGACTGGCAGCCCTCCCTTCTGCAGGTGCTTGCAGGACCACATGCAGGACAATAACTTCACCACCAGCTGTAAAGATGAAGTTCAAAGATATGAGCAGGCTGCCTCAACTGACTACAGGTAATGCCAATTGCCGGTGCAGTGCCACAGCGCAGGACAATCTGTTGCATGTTGTAACTTTGCCGGTGAACTGCAGTGTCCATCACTGCAACAACCTGTTTGATTTGAATGCCTCAGTTGAATGCCTACTGATGCTGGCCTTGTAGTATCTGCTGCTTTGTTGACAGTCAACAAGGCTTAGAAGGCTTTAATCTGTCCAATATTCTATTTGTGTACTCATGTTGCTCATCTCACTTGGGCTACATATAGGGCATCTTACCCGTCCAAATGAGCTACTGATCATGAAGGCTATTGACATGTGGGACAAGTTGCATGTCTGTCTCTGGGAAGCCAGTGAAATCTTGAACAGTGGGGAGACATGTGCGTCAGCTTCCCAACCATGAAGTACTGCCTGTGCAGGTTGAACTACCGCCTCACTCGAGCGTGTCAAACAGATTTGCATGAAATGTGCCAAGATGTTTGTGCGGAGGATGAGAACGAGAGCAAGGCTTGTGGGGGAACAGTATTGCGGTGCCTAGCTGACAAGATTGATGACGTCACTGACGACAATTGCAAGCAAGAGCTGCTGTACTTTCAGAAGATGGAGGTCAGCAAAGCTCCTTGCGCGAGCCCCACTGCTGTAGCATGTCATTCTTTTGTGAGGCAATCAGCTACAATCAAAGTCATTCTCTTTGGCAGCANGCATCCAAAATCTTTTGCATGTAGTGATCAATGCAAGTCTGCAAGCGACAAGTGAAACCTTTGATGGACCATACAACACCTGCTTGTGCCAGTTTGAGCGAGCTTACCTGCGCATCAGTAAGGTGTTGTTGTTACCTGTGTGACTCTTGCAATGTTACTGCTGCACGACTAACTGACACTGCAGAAACATGGTGTCAGCCGCATATTTGAGTGTGTGCTTGCAAAAATGATGTCATACTTGGTGAGAAAACAATAGAGTAAGCTGCTGCACCGGCCAGAGGCAGTGTATGCACTGGATGGCTTTGGTGATAGTAACTGCTTTTGCAGCAATAACTATGCAACTGCTTGTGGTCTACAGGCTGGGATCCAGAATAAGCGCATGCAAGTGCTGCCCCAACTTCTATTGGAACTCAGGCTAGACCCAGCAAGCAGTCACCCACATTACATTGAGCTTTCCATCACTCATTGGCCATTCTCAATGAGCAACCCTCAGTCTCTGCAGGATGGTCAAACCTGGGGAAGTATAGCCAGGAAACCAGAAAGAAACAGCCAAGGTCATGCGCTGCTACAGAACCTTTGTTGCCTCTTGCTGCTTTCACAGCTATAATCCCACAAGCTTGGCCTTGACGCAGAGACTGGATAATGCCTAATGGGTGGCTGCAAAATAGGTCAGCGCTTGGCGATATTGCACTTCAACGACAGCCTGCTAGAGCCACATGCTGCACAACTTCATGTGCGCCATGTTGCTACAGATTGTGCAAAGGCCGCTGTAGATTGTCTGCAAGAGCACAGCATCTGCAGACCACAGCAGCAGGATTTTCCTAAGAAGCCCTGAGCCTATGAATGCCTCAGAAGGCCAGCTACATGTACCATGTCGCAGCGTTACCTTTTGGCACCCTCCTCATCAACATCTGCAACAACTACTTTGGCACCTTCATGCCCTAAACAACTGGCACACGCCAGCCCAATACCCTTGGCTGCTCCTGCAGGCCATCTCCACCCTATCAGCTGCTCATCCAATGAGGCATAGCTGAAATTGCATGACACTTTGCAAATGTTATAAACACATCATGCCAACAAGCCTCTACTCTAAGCTGCTAAGGTGACAGACTGTGACTTGGCAGGCACAGATTTAGGTCCCAGTGGTGACAATGCTGAATTCCGGACTTATGGACGACTTCAATAGGAAAGGGAGTACAGTCCTTGCAAGTGCGTCTATGGCACTCACCGTGTCAGCGCAGGCAATTTAAACTAATATGAGACGCATCTAGTATGTACATAACATCAACTGGCAAAACTGTAAATTATTAGCGCAGTTCAAATTGATTGTATATTATGATAATTATGCCTACAAGCAAACGATGCAATGAGCACATGCGCACAAGCGTTGCAGCACATGTGTGTGTGAAGTTACCTGTGACAATGGCAACTTTGCCTAATAGACGCTGCGCTACGCCTCCAACCAGCATGACACGCTTGAGCCCTAGTTCCATATCCTGCACTAACTGCTTGTGTTCCTTGTTCTTCGTTTGATGATCAACTAGGGCACTTCGTTTGCCTTTCCTGCAGAATCACCCAAAGTCAGTCTTTCCTGCACAGTCAGTCAGTTCCAGCACAAGGCTGAGTCATCAAAACAGCAGGACGCTCTGCAGCTCACGAGAAACGTCACAGATTACGTCAAACGCAAGCCATACAGATCCGCGCAACCTCACTCGGTGTCATCGTCGTCAATCATCTGCGGCACCTCAGGGCACTGGCGCGTGATCACTTGGCAAGCCCCGCTGCTTCACACTGGCAACGTGTGCCGACACTATTTGCAACGATACAATAAGCTCAGCAAGCTTTGCAACTACACTATACGTCGCACACGCACATTGTATCTGTCGGGTTGATGCCGCCAGTCTCGGAGAAACTCAGCTCCATAAGGCTACCTTAGTCACGTATGAGTTTGACCAGCAGGTTTGAATCTGCACGCTTTTGAATCTGCATACCTAGCAAAGTCGATGGGGCTGACAAGCAGGCACCGTGTGCAGTTGTGTAAGCAGCATATGATGATGTAGCAGCACTTCCGTTGGGCACTGTGTTGCTGTTCAAAAGCCACCACACTGTTTTGCACATTGATGCCATACCTTGCATGCCCCATGCATACAAACGTTGAGTGCAGTCAGCTGTGTGAGGAAGGGCATGCGACAGGGCACTGCGGAGCGTGGAGCCAAGCAATGGTAAGAATTCACCTGTAGCCTTCGCCAGCAAAGTTGTTGGCCTTGTGATGCCGCTGGCACAGCTTGCAGATCACGACTCCATGATCCACTTGATGCATGCCTTCCTGAACCTCAGGCCAGAAAGAACCATCTGGAAGCCTGCAACACTCAAAGGATCTGAGTCAGAAAGCACTAAACCTTAAACCTTGAACACATTTTCATCAACATCACCATGCTCTGTGTATGCTCAAAGGCCATCAGAAGCTGTAAGTTACACTAGATCCTGCTCTGTCTAAGGTAATGTCCCTATGCAAGTTGCTGTTTGTTGAGCATAGACATCTGATACCCCCGCCCGAAAGTGGGCAAGTAAGCCTGCCAAAGTTTGCAAGGGCAGTCTGAGTGTCACAACACAACAAATGCAAGACTGATGTTGCCTTCACAACGGCAACTCTGTCATGTCTACAGTTCCTAGCCACAGTCATGTTGTGGGGTGCTTGACTGACCGGAAAGTGTCTTCTGTTTCCCACTTCTTCTTGGCAAACTCAAAGTATGGACCCTTGGGTTTCCGGTCACCGCTGCCACCTGGGTGTGGACTGTCGCCTGCATCCATCAACAACNAGGACCAAGATGCTCAGAACTTCTTGGGACGTCTTGACAATGACCGTGAAGTTGGCGGTATGGTGGATGCAACATCATACTTTGAGCTGGAGGCTGNCATTGCCCACTTTTTGACACGCTTAACTGTCACCATAACAGATATGCCAGAAGCAAGGCACGGCAAGTCACAAGCAGAAAAGCGTTGATTTACAGCCAAGCAAGAGGTCAGCAGTTAAAGCCCAAAGCTTAGTGTGTAAAACTCGACGGCATCATCACTGCCAAGCAAGGTCGTTGTGCAGCACTGTGCAAAAGAAGTGACTACACTGTCGACAGCATTAAATAGGAGCAGGGCCACTGAGTCACAGTTACCTTCCAGCATAAGGCTCTGGTGCAGCAGGTCAGCAGCCTATTGAATGTGTTGAGCAAGGACATGGAACAGCAGCACTTCCGTAGAGGCAGAGTTACCTTCCAGCAGGAGGCTCTGGTCCAGCAGGTCAGCAGCCTGTGGGGAGTGCAGAGCGACCCCGCCCCTCCTGGGTCCCCGCACCACCAGGCTCTCTGCCAGGGCTGATGCTGCTGAGGCCTGTATGCCTGGACTCCAACATGCTGTGTTTGCTCGTGTCCACAGGCCTGCACACACAGGAGAGCATGATCAGTGTGATGCCAATGTGGACAACTCTTGCTCCCGTATGCACACTGAAGTTATGCAAGTACAAAGTGTCGAACTCTGTTGTGCAAGAGTGTGTGTTGTGTGCAGACAGGACACATGGTTCTAGACTCAGCCACAAGAGGGTACATCTGTCTTTGTTGCTGTGGACGTACAATGTCAGTGGCTAAGTTAATGCTGGTGCAAAGGGGTGCTGCTTGAGTGAGGCGTCTCACAGCTGCAGTGCTTGCACACTGCATGCCTAGACAGCCAGTCCCACAACATGCATTTGGCAAGCAACACACACTGCGCCGCTCTGTTGTGGCCTGTCCTTGCACCAAATAGACTTTAAACAAAATGCATACATCTGCTCTGCTGTCAGTGGCATATTTCACATGAATGGCGGTCCTGCTCGTCTCCGTGATGCCACTTGCCTGTGGGTCTGTCAAGAAGCATGTGGACTATTATAGTAGCATATGACATGCCTAGTGACCTGCATGATGATGATGCATGCATGCATTACCATCTGATCTGGAAGAAGGGGAAGTCTGCCGGTGCCTGGTGCGGTGGTCCCTGGCTTCCGCTAGCTCAGTCTCCTCTGGCAAGCCAGGGCAGGGCAGGGCTGCTGAGATGCATGCAAGGCTGTTCCCAGCAGCCCCTCCCAGCAGGTGTGCCAGATCGTACATGCTGGCTTGCCCTGCATATACACATCAACTTGCCCTGTTCATCATACTCATCAAGTCAGCCCACAGGTACTCGTGCAACAAAGTGTCAGCTAGCCTAATGCAAATCGCTGANCTATCTGCAGGGAACGCATTCATACCTGGAGGAGCATAATGTGCTGTGCTTCATGAGTCTGTGCAGTCCTTGAGGTCTGAGCTGATTATGACTAGGCCAGTGGCTCATGCTATAGTGTGCATGATTGTGCCAAGGCGAGCAGGCAACTTGATTGTGTTCTTTGTCCTGTGGGAAGGATGGNGATTGATCCTTGGAACCCATAAAGTAAGTAACTGACAAGGACGTCTGACTGCCAAGGCACCAAAATATTTTGCACACAGCTGGGCAAAGCGCTCACAGCATGAGCTCAGCCAAGTTGCACGCAGAAGGTATGCATGATCCTCCTGGACATGTGTGAGCACTCAGGAAGCTAGCAAGTGACAAGCAACACAACGGATGGCACATAGGCGATGCTCGCTCTACAGGCCCTGGGTGCGCTGTCNTAATTCCCTAAGTATGCTTTGCCTGTAGCAATGCAAGCAGAAGCCAGCATGGTGTGTCTTCAAAAAGGGCGGTGTTGACACCAGATCCAGGTTTAGATTGGGTTGCGCCTAGTGGCACGGTACAGGTACAGGNCTTGCTGCACACCATGCGCGTTAGTGATAGTCCAATGCCGGTTGAGCAATTGGACTGTGTCTTTGCTGTTGTTGGTGATGACTACATTGTAGGTGAAGTAGAGCCTTCTGTTCTTGATGTCAGAATGACTTGGTACAAAGAAACTGCATATCATTGACAGTCGGCGAGCTTGACTTCAGCTGTAGGACAATACTTGTGCAATGCAGATGTATCATGCTGCCACAAAGTGCATGATAGTTGTTATAGGCAAATGCTCAAAAGCCAACAAAGGCCAGCAGGAGTCCTTCTTACTGACAATGTGAGGGTCGAAGGTATATGCAGACTCCTGACACGGGCCAAAACAATCACAGTGACAGCGTCAGCAAGACCACAAAGATGCAAGTGTTTGGCAGACGTATACGCAGCTGGCAAGCAAGTGTCTCGGTTTATTGTGCCTAGTTCAGCAGGCTTCTGTGCACTACTCTACTTGCAGTCGAACACCACTTTGATACTTATGTTGGAAATTGCGAAACATGCAATGCAGCATAATTGACTGCAAGACATCTGTAGGCAATTGTTGCACCACTGTAGGAGTTGGCAAACGCATTCGCACCTTTTTACCTGTACTCGAATGCCAGCTGTCATGGTGTCACTGGTGGTGCGTTGCTTTGCGTCATCTAGATTCTGCTGTACAACATCCCTAATCTTGTCCCGGAGCTTGGCTGCTTCCTGCACAGCTTACACCCTCAGACTGCGCCATTCGTGATTTGCAGCTATACAAAGGAGCACAAATGTGTCAAGCAGTTACAGCGACTGCACTTCATAGCGCTCTTGTGCAATGCAGTCCTCCAGTTGCTCCTTCAGCAGTGTAGGGTCAGAAGACTCCAGCAGTTTCAAGGCATCTCTGATCTCAGCTGCGCGGCTGTAAGCTTCTGACCGGATGGCATCCTGTAATTGTGCTTTTAAGTCCTGTGCTGACGCAGGTGTCTGCTGTGAAGACTCTGTAGCTCCAGCCGAAACTTGATGCCTGTGACAGTGTGTCTCGTTTCGTTGACTCGCCTGACGCTTATGTTTCCTCAGGATCTGCCGCTTATCTGTAGGCTGCGCAATCAAGCGAGACTGCAAGACTTTGCTGTGCAAGGCAAGATTGAGGCATCTCATCGTAGGTTTGACTTAGCAGGCGAAATTTCCTACAACAACGCCAATTGGGGCCAGCGCAATCTGCCAAGTATACGAACCACGACGCTGCTGGCTGTGGGGCTATACAGTCGGCTACCTCGAACGTCACTGTGCACTGGCTGACCGAATTTGAATGCTGCTCAGTGGATGTGAGAATCATGCTCATGAGCTTAGAAGCAATGCCTGTCGAACACTCAATTTTGTGCGCGCGTTCATGACGCGACGGTCCTAAGCTGGGTGCCTGTGCTAGTCGGTAGCGACGCCACTGACCATGCAGGGACAACATTGCTACGACAGGATTGCAAGTGTGGAGCTTGACACTCTTGTCAGCTCAGTGTCTTTACACCCTTGCCATGCATAAACCCTCAAGTGTAGCCGACCTGCAGGCTACACATGTGCTGTTCGTTTGATTGACAGCATCTTTCACTGATTGCATTCATTGCAATCGCATTTTATCTCCAGTAGATCTTGACCGTTTAATCTGACAAATACCCAAGGAAGCTGGCTTTGAATGTGCATGCAAGATGTGTCAGTAGCCATTTGCTTGGGAGGACTGCCAACAATTTATTGAAGCATGACCAGGCCCAAAAAATGTCACATACCACTGAAGTGATTTTGTTCTGTATCACAACACAAAACAAGACCTCGCCTGAAATAGGGACTACAGTGGCAGATGCTCCCGGATGCCAACAAAATTAAAAGTCACAGTGCTGATAAAATTGAGCTCATGGGTTGTTCAACCTGGCTGCTGTTGCAACCCTCTGACAGGTCAGTGAACCAAAAAGCAAGTGTCAGTACAAGCTGCGCTGTCTGTCTACTGCACCACAACCTTTCCGTTCATGCCTGCTCCCTGGTGGGGCTCACAGTAGTATGAGTATGAGCCGGGCTTGGAGAACTTTGATGTAACCTTCTGTCCTGGGGCGTTCAAGTAGTCCTCGTGGGACAGGCTGTTGACATCAGCACCCTCCTGTGGAAAGGTAAAAGTGTTGTGATCGTAAGCAAAACCGAGCTAGCAAAGACAGCTGCAGCGTGCAACAGAGACACTTACTGGGATCTCATCCTCGTCGAAGACCACGTTGTGTGGGAACCCGACGTTGTTCACCCAGGTGACGCTCTCGCCAGCCTTGATGGTGACAGTCTGGGGGTCAAACTCAAGTCCACCACCGTCCTTGCCGGCCTTAACAGTGGCTGCCTGTGCACTCAAGGCTAGGCCAAGAGCGGCCAAACTGAGTCCAGTGCCCTTTGCGACGCGTGCAACCTCCTGGCGAAGAGTGGCAGCGACAGGTGCAGTCACGCGTGTGCGTGACTGCATCCTGGTTGGTGCGGCCAACTTTGTACCGGCAACGGAAGCCTTCATTGAGCAAGCCATGATTGTGATGAGCTAGCGGTTACTTTTTACGTGTGCAACTGGGAACGTCGTTTAGGCGCTTTGACACAGGCAAGGCAGACACTTGGGAAACACGTCAGGGTGGGAGATTCTTGCGCATTTCGTTCGATCCAACACTGAGTAAAGTACTAGCAACAAGCCCCAATCCGGAAATCCACTTCGCACAATCAATCTTATCCCGGGACATGGATCCCGCCTGCAAATCCCGCCTCTTCCTCTTCGGCTGTTTCGGCCAAGAAGTAACTCACTTTCGTACACCGTCGTGTCGAAACAGTAGAAGCAATATTGCCATCACTCGCTGTGCACACTTGCCGGTGCTACGCTCAACAGTACTGGTACTTGCAGTTTTTTCACTGGCACAGCCTGAATAACAAAATCTGAGCGCACCTGCATTGGCCGCACTGCTTTTTAGGCTGTACATAGCAGACTGTACAGGAGCCGAGTCGCGCGCAGACAGTGAATTTGTATGTCGGAAGAGGATGCAACCGTCAAAGAACCTCTCGATTTGATCCGTCTCAGCTTGGACGAAAAGATATATGTCAAGCTCAGACACGATAGAGAGATCAAAGGGAAACTGCATGTGCGACAGGTTTACTTTGTTGAGTCAGCTGCAATATTGGCCGTGCACAACAGGTTTGTTAGAGCGTGTCTGCAGGCTTACGATCAGCATCTCAACATGATACTTGGTGATGTCGAAGAGACAATAACAACAATAGAGATAGATGACGAAACATATGAGGAGATAGTCAAGGTGAAACATGCATGCATGGCAAGAGATTGCTCAACATGTATGATGCATCAAGCAGATCTCCAGCTCGGTTCGTTCTCAAAGTCATAAGTGCATACATGCATGCAGACTAATAGGCGGATGGTCCCATACCTGTTTGTGAGGGGTGATGGCGTTATCCTTGTTTCACCTCCTCTCAGATCTTGAGCTCAAGGTCTTGATTTCCAGTCAGGCATCCTGCCAGGCTGGTAGAGGATAAGCGCTGCGCCTGTCAAAGCCTAACTACCACGAGAAGTCACGTGCAGCCAGGGGCAGAACAGAGACAGTTGCAAGGCAATAGTGAACCATGGGACTTCTGGCTGCTGGCCACCTGGCTTTCAGCAAGCTAAAGCAGAAGTAGCTAACAGTATTGATCTGCTGGCTCGGTCCACTTTAGCTATCCTGAGCCATGAGATTGACCAGGAGCAAAGGCCTTGCAGCAGCGCAGCTGGCGGGTGGCTGTGTTGTTGAATCCGGACTTGTGACATGCTGTGTTCCAAGTGAGTCTTGGTGCACACGTGCTGTGTGATGTGCAGCTTGTGAAAACGCATATGACAAGCAGCAATCCAGTCAGTGTCTGACCTAATTGATATTTCACCACACGACACTAGATTGTGAAGTAAGTTAGCATTTGCAATGTGAATCTCCTGCACCGCAAGGGCCTGTGTCTCTGAATTGTGTAAATGCGACAAATAATGGGCCTCATTGCGCCATCAAGCAAATGATGATCCAACATCGTTCCATAGAATCTACTGAAGAAATTGTAAAATTTACTGCATCCTGGCGTTCTGCCTGATAGATGGCAGTTTGCAGTGCTCTTGCACGCTGTTCGCGAGATATACAGTGGGGTACCCCGAGTCACAGAGTAATTCGCTTCACTCAGAAATGCATGACACAGTTCGCCCCAAAATTATGCGTGTAACGCGCGCGACTGTCTATCGAGTCTGCAGCAAATGTGCAATGCTTTTCTGCAACGTGTGCTGAATTTCTGTTGTAGCTTAGCGATGCTCTGACCCAGCACGTCTCGTTTGTGTCGACAATCGCTTCAGGCCTCCAGCGTCATGGGTTGCCCGAGCCCTGCAGTACTTCTGGTAAAACAGGCACGAGAAGCAGAACTTGAAGACTTGCCTACACATGCTGATGAGGACATTGGTCTGCTGATGAGGGCCGCTGGTGTTCCGCGGTCTTGGCTTGACGACTACCTTGACTCTTCAAGCGAAGCATCAAGCGACTCTGGGGAGGCTTTCTGCAGCGACATGCCCCTTCATGACCTGTCAGGTTCTGTGAACTCAGCGGTCAATGCAGAAGTGCGACAGCAACAGCAGGTGACATTAAATGTGCAGTGCTGCAGCATGCACACTGCAGACTCTCCGCCCATAGCCTGTGCAGCTGCTTGATCAGTGTACCTTTATTGCAGGTTGAAGTGCAAGTTTTGGTAGGGAGGCTCATTTGTCAGGCGCAACAAATTGATTTGGCTGAGGAGTGGGGTCTCGAAAGCATTGCTACTGAGTTTGCACAAAGGCAGGTACTGCTGCTGGTGTTGCGCTGCATTGCAGCAAAATCCATTCAGCTGATGCGTTCCAGTTTCTTGTCACAACACGCGTGAATTTGTGCTCTATGACTGTGACTCACCTTCCTTGCCAGCTGCATGAATCTGCACAAGATGACAGTCCTGCATGAGCGTGTGACAGTCTGCAAACCTTGCATGCATATGCCATCCCTTGCACAGCCTGCATAACCGTGTAACGACTTGCAAACCCTGCACGAGTATGCGCCACCTGGCTGACCAAACCTGAAATTGTACATACATGCACAGGAGGACTTAATGGCTGAAGAAGACTGGTGCCAGGAGGAGCTTGCAGTGCAGCGCAATGCCAAGCTGCAGGAGCTGCAACATGAGCTCAATGCTAAAGCACAACAAAGTCATGAAGCTCAACAGACCATCAGATCACAGGTATAGCAAGCAATCAACTACAAACACAGCTGTCCTATCAACTGCCACAAGTAGTTCTCAGCTGCCTCGGTATGGCTTGCAATGTCCATGTGTGCATTACAGTTTGCGAGGACAATGCTGACACCGCGGTGGTGCATTTGAGTTGGCATACTGACCATGCTCTGCATGCTCTGCATGCTCTGCATGCTCTGCATATGGAGTCTGCAAGGCAGCTGCAAAGAATTTTGCTGTTGCAGGAGCATGAGCGCCAGCAGCAACAGCAAGCTCAGAAGCTCAGAGAACTCGAAGCTCAGAAGCAGCATCAAGAGGAGCTAGACAGACGGCAACTTGAACAGCAGCAGCAACAACTACAGCAGCAGCAACAGCTAGAGCAGCAGCAGACCAGCCTGAGAGCATTTTGCAGCAGGCTGGCTTCATCATGAAGCAGAGCAACGGGGACTACTTCAAGATCTACATTCAGTACCTGGTGTATGACCTGGTAGACAAGACATTTGCTGTGCGGCTCCATCAGGACAGAAGTTTGTACCGATANAAACGTTCAACCAAGAGCATGCTGCATCTGTGGTGGGTGCCACCTTTGAGTCTTGCAGCTTCACTGTTGTGCTGTTCCGGCAGCCACCCTGTAGTCTGCGCAGGTTGGAACAAGAATTGCCGCCATCTGTTGTTGCACACGCCATTTTGCCAAAATCGCATATGTGGCATGTCCTCATCTGCCTTGTGACACCGTAACAACAAATGGTGGCAGACAAGCTTGCATGCCTGGTGCTGCCTGCCTTTGCAACAAAGACATCAGGGTCAATGTGCGCACACCCAAGTGCAGTACACCTGACCGAGCTTCGACAGCCAGGCAGACCCTTGGGAAGACTTAGACGTGCTTTCCCNCCCTGAAGGGCCCATGATCCACATAGGGGCCATGATCGGAGCAGCCCTCAGCCAGGGCCATTCCACCTCCCTGGGCTTCACCACTGGGCTCTTCAAGCGCTTCCAGAACCCCAAAGACAAGCGAGACTTTGTGACAGCAGGTAGGCATAGTAGCTATGTATCCTGCACATTTGTGCAGTGTGTATGCCTGCAGTGCTACTACACGTAGGCCATGTTGCATGACTCAGCATGTCAGCTGCCAGACTACACAAAACCTGTTATAAACTTGCTTGCTGTAAAATACATGGTGTCTGAGCTTGCTTGACAACAAGCATCACAGCATGCCACGCATGTAGCGTTGTTCCTTGAGGGCAAGCTCGCCTTTGACAGCATCTGACAGGGACAAATGCACTGAGCATGCAATATTTTGCAACTTGTACGGGCCAGTTCTGCTTGAAGCAAGCCTTACTATAGTGACCAGCGAGCACAGCAAGGCAAGCAGTAAGTGTACAATGTAGCTTGAGCCAGTAGCTGGTATTGTACATGCAGCTCCGTGTTCTGAGCAAGCTGTGACACATTGTACAACATTGCTGACGTCACCCAGGATGCCTGAGAGCAGCAGTTGTTGCATGCAAGCTTCAAAGACTGCAACCACTCATGTGACACCTCCATTTGAGGAGTTGTGGCAAGCACCACACGCATTGACCACATTGCGATGGGCATTCTGACAAGCCAGAATCATGTGCCCGATTGATTGTTGTGCAGTTCAGCACACGTAGCTCCTGGTGCTCACAAACAGCTAAAGTTCTTGCCACTGTGGGCACAATCAATGAGTCTCATCATCTTGCCAAGCATCTGGTACTTGTTCTTCAGGCACTGCAGTGGGGGTGGCAGCAGCCTTTGGGGCGCCCATTGGGGGTCTCCTGTTTGCGTATGAGGAGCTGGCTACCTTCTTCAGTCAGACTCTAGGCTGGGAAGTCTTCTTCGCTTGTATGCTGAGCGTACTTACAGAGGACACCCTACGCTCTGCTCAGAATGCTCTGACAGAGGGCCACTTTGGGTTGTTTGATGGAGAGGCCTCCACCATCTTTTTTGAGGTGAACGACGTTTGCACAAGTCCAGTGCACCAAGTTTGCTTACACCCAGCAACACCCTGAAGCTGTTGTGCTGCTGCTAGCTGCATCCTAGACATGTCGTGCAGCCTTCACTCAGGAGCCTTTCCCTGCGTGAATGGGGCTTCGCAATCTAGCCTACAGCCTCCTTTGATGCAACACTGCAGCAGATCACAAAGCCATGCCCAGCTTCTGTTTGGCTCAACAACTATGCTGATCAATCTCAGATTGTCAAAGCCTCAAACTGCCTATCATGAAGCCTGCCAAACACCTCATGCTGCATGTGCTATCTAAAAGCTGATTCAATCGCATCATGTATGGTCTGACTGCAACATATGCTCCATGAAGACATGCACATCAAGTTGACAGCGATGGTCGTGTGCAGATCCAAACACAGCTGGCCAATCACGTGGCTGCTGTCGGCCCGGCCATCCTGGTTGGAATCGCATGTGGGGTTCTGGCTACAGTGTTCACAGTCCTGAACATCAAGGTAGTCAGGCTGAGAGACACCATCATACAGGTCAGCGCTTATCTGTGATCTCTGCAGCTCATCGTGTCCCTTAGGCGTCTCTCAGCCAGTGCACAAATAGCGCTCATTGTCATTGCACATGGCTGCATGCCTTGGGTTGACACATCCACTGCATGCAAACATGCAGCATGCTGCACAAAGCAACCCATGTCAATAAACATCAAATTTGCTTCACAACGGCACTGCTGATCCCAGTAGCTGCATTGCCTCAGCCCTTGTCGTAGAAGGCGCTGTCATATCACATGGACAAACAGATCAATCACAGCTGTCAATCTTGACAGCATGCAGCAACTTGACTTGTCATATCACATACCTCCCTTCACAGTTATCTACCACATGCTGCTGTACTTTACAGCCATATGCTTGCATGGATGATGAGCGCTTATGACAGTAAGTGGATGTGTACGTTAAGCTACGACTGTTTGTCTTGTTGTATTCATGCACACAGGCACACATGCTCACTGTTGCTCAGGGCAGGAAAAGCTGGCGCATGGGGGAGCCCATGATTCTGATTGGCATCTTTGTTACCCTCAGCATGCTGCTGCCTTTGGCCTTTCCTTGCACCCCCACCAACTGCTACATTCGGCAGGGCGAGACTGTGCCCTACTGCCCAGAAGGCACCTCAACCAACATCAGGTGTGCCCTGCTAACTATACTGCTTGGCTCCTGATTTATGATCAGCATGTTTTAGACATATCAGGTGTTGCATTGGCCGTCAAATGCAGTATGCTGCTCAGTACTTGGGTAACCGAACCAGCTTGTGCAAGCCTGCTGATGCCAATGTTGAAACTGTGGGTGCTGTGTCTGTTGGAAGGTGTTCTTTTTCATGTTGAGGTGCTACATTGGGAGTTTTGCAAAGGTAGGTGCTGGTCACGAGCTGCTGTCATCCATACTTGTTCAGCATGCTGGCCTAGTGCAGCACCAGACACTGTCTTAAACTGATTGCAGTGCCGTATGAAGTGCTCTGTGGCTGTTACAGTCATGGGGCCACCGAGTTAGGCTGCAGGATGTATGCCTCAGAGGCTGTCACATGGTGTTTGCAGTCTAACACCCGTGTCTGGTGCAGGCAGTGCTCTGCAGCGTGCATGGGTGCCCTCTCAACCAGAACCAGTCATTTTTGCTGCTACATGCCATGCTGCAATGTGCAATATGTCCAAATGAGTGTTTTGTTTTGCCAGTGATGCAAGCCCTCTGTTTGCTCTGGCAACAAGTTTTGCCTAGGGGTCTTTGTTGTTCACCAGCTGTGTGAAGCAAGCCGTCTGTTGCAACAGTGTCTGGCAACTAGTTTTGCCTAGGGGTAGACATGCTGCTGCTAGTCGGCGTTGCTGTCGACGTGCAGGCACCATGTTGACAGGCCTTCGCCCCATACCAGCAGCACATTGTTATTCTGCTGCCAAACGGCACAACATTCGCTTGTCCACAGTGTCTGCTGCATGCTTACAGCAGTACAGGGCTCAAATAGTTATTCAGCAGCCGTTGTGGGTGCAGGCGCATTGTTGAGGAGGAGCTTCCCTTGTACACATGCAGCAGGGCCAGTGATAACACGGAAATGCCTGCCGCTGCTGGAGGCAACACCACCAAGTCATACAATGAGCTGGCTACCCTCATGTATGTCACAGGTAAGGCGTCGTTGCTGCTTCCTGCCCGTTGCTGCAGGATTGCCCTGTTGTGGTCCCTGCATCCGCACACGAGGCTGTTTGTGCCTGCGGACCTCTTGTGTACTCTTGCNGGGTGGGGGGGGGGGGGGGGGGGGGGGGGGGGGGGGGGAGAAATCTGCTGTGGCTGCTCTTATTGCTGCTCAAGTGAAGGTGTGGTGCATTGACTGCAGCAGCACTCAATGCTGCTTTGCCAACAACACAGCTTGTGCAACATTTCTGCCACAGCTACTCATACCATGGCCTTTGCACATGAAACTTGCAGCGGGTGTCTGATTTGCCTGCAGGCTTTCCTGACGCACCTGCTGACAGTGGATCTGCCCAGTCTCATGGTGCTGCCCAAGCGGTTGGAGATCAACATCCCACCAGCAGTCTCAGCAGTTGCCGAGGCAGCTGTCGGCAGGGATGTAGTTATGAAAGCAGTTGCCAGTGCTGTGCTGCAAGCTGATGCGCTGGAGAATGCCCTGATTGCTGCCCTGCCCCTGGGACCCCAAAGTGCTGCTGGAGGGGTCTCCCTACCAGATACATTCCAAGGGGAACTGCAGGTATGCCATAGCCAAGTTCAGCACTGCAAACAGATAGCAAGTAGCCACAGGGGTGGCGCAGCAATCGTGCTAGACCTGTCAGGGAAAGGCATCACTGATAGCCATGTAGGTCAATGCCTGACTTGATCACATGACCAACTCGCGTCCGCTACGGAGTTGTATGCACCCAACCAACAGCAATCGTGAAGTGAAGTCTGAAGAATGGGTAAAGTCTGTGCTCTTGTCTGTTGCAAAGTGACTTCCTGTTCTAGCTAGCAAGCTAGATAGCAGAACTGTGCGATGCAAGTGTTACACTTTATGGCTGTCAGAGGAACTTCTGGCTTGCCCAAGGACTGCAAGCATCATGGTCACTGCAACATATGCATGCTTCCCCGGCGCAGGTCAATCTGGTGGAGGCCCGCAACTTGGCAGTGTGGGGCTTTCCATGGCAGAGCAACCCCTACTGCAGCCTCAGCCTGGGCTCCCAGGTTGTGCGAAGCCGAAAGGATGCCGCCACCAGCCATAGGGGTAGCCACAAGGCCCCTGTCTGGAACCAGGAGTTCACCTTCCTTGTGACCGACCATGCCACACAGGTCAGCTGATGACCCCCAGCTTGGTCATGCATGCCGACAAGCCCAAACTGCTCGTGACAACGCTTTATGTGGTACATCTGAGTTGCTGTATGCATGCAGCTACTACATGTCTTGCATAAGCGAATATTGCATTGCAGTGTGGTTGCAGGCCAGTGTGTGCTGAATTGATCAGCGTTAATTGACTGGTCTGCTGCACAGGCATGCAGTCAGCAGCATCACACTTCCTTGAGACTCTGTTGGGCCTGCGTATGCTGCTGCTCTGACTTTGCTGTACTGCTGGTGTTGTGCAAGTGAACCAATGCATACACAAACAGCAAGGGCGTGTGAGTGTTTGGGAAGCATGTCTGCTTCCATTGTTACCCACTGTAACCAATTGGTTTTTTGCCTCTGCAGGTGCTGGAAATAGCGGTGAGGGACTCTCACATGACAGGCAGGGCAGGAGTGGGGGTGGTCAGAGTGCCTTTGAGGCAACTTCCGCTTGGAGGCNTTAATGTGAGGTCAAGGTATATTGACGCAGTGCCAGCAGGAGCACATATGCAAGCCATGAACTGTACCTGCTGAGTGGTGACAGGGCTACTAAGGCTGCACTGGGGGTCATACTCCACCCTGTGGTGCCTCAGCTTGTTGGTGTTGAACTTTGCATATGATACACAACTGGAACTTGACTGAGGGCAGGCGCTCAGAGACTTGAGCTGTGCTAGAGACTTCAAAAATGTCTGCAGGGATATTGTGGCGGATGTTTCTGTATCAAAACACCTGCAGCAGCGCACTTTCCCCTGTTGACATGGGANGCAAGTATGCAGCAGCAGTGTTGCCACAACAACTGCTGGACTGGAGCTCTAGCCCAGCAGCAGCTGTACTGACTCTGTAAGTCTGCGTTGAGCTCGCTTGTTGTAAGCAGCAAGTCACTATGTACCAGAATTGACACGAGCTTACTGTCTGAAGGGTGTATATGCTGGTAAGCAACTTCCGAAGGGCTGCTTGTTTGGGGTGATCCTCCAAGCCCCCTTCGCCCACCTGGTGATAGGCACCTGCCAGTGCTGCCGCCAACCTTGCAAAGTCCCTGCAAACTCCAGCCTCATGTCATTCTCTGCAGAGGAAATGCAATGACTGATTCCTTTTCTCCAGAGCGAGTCTGTTGTGAGTTCTGGGTCTACATCTGTTTATGATACAAATGATTCATGATGACTAAACTTATGTGTTGGGATGCAATGCACACACTGATGCTCAGGAGTGCAAGGGTATGGGTGTGACCGCCAGGTAGGCGTTGAAGCATTTTTCAACTCCTGCAAGATTCAGCATCATGTCATACTGCTGAGCAATGTTCACACATGCTTGGCATGTAGTTGACATATAGGCATGTACGATCTGGGTGCATTCACCGCTTGCATCAACCCCACAATGCATACGGAATGTGAGCAGATTGTATTGGGTCTCTGCAGCTCACACGTCCCGGTCTGCTAGCCAGAAGGCGGTGTCAGAGCCCTCGCTAAACATGGCAGCAAAGGCTTTAGAGAGAAGAAGGCTACAACCCAGTAGCAGAGAACTACCAGGCAGTGGCGGACATAGCCCAGGTTGTACACATCTCAAGAAGGGTGTCAACACACAGACATACATGTCAGACCTGATTGTGCAAGAACGTGTTGCCATTGCAAGGAGATACTAGTGTGCCACCAGTGCTTGGCATCACACCTTGTCGCAAGTCAGGTCTGCTGAGCATTGGCATGGGGCTCTACTGTAAAGACAGCTATGATGTACCCCTCAAGGTGTAACAGCATGTTCAAATCCTGAGTAAGGCTCAGCTGAGCCCATCTATCAGACTCAGTCAACACAACTGCAGCTTGCTGCTGAACAGCTAAGACAGCGTCAGGAGTCGATCCACATGTGTGATCCATCCCTGTAAGGTTGGCAGGGCAGAGAGACTCTGGCTCAGACACAGATGAGCGCATCTGATGGCCTGCTCTCTAGAACTTTGTGCATTCAGCTGCAGCACAGCCAGGTTAGACACAGAAGCATGCAGGTGTGACTTACCCCTGTAGGACCGGCAGTGCCGTCAGGTTCTGGCTCAGGTACAGATGAGCACATGTAATGCCATACTCTGTCAATGTCAGTGCAGCTTGGCGCAATACAGCCAAGGCAGCATAGGTGTGAAGCAGCTGCTTGTTGCCTTGTGGACGCTGTTGGACTGCNTTCCTGCCCAAGAAAGCGGTGACAGTCTGCCGTCAGGAACCAGAATAAAAGTTCTGGTGCAGGAGTCTGAGATTGAACAGCAGCTGTGTAGGCTTGAAGACGCTGTGCTACTGCTTCAGGGCTGTCCCTACATGCTTGCAGCCAATGGCCCCTTGCTCCATGCTTGCCGCCAAAGAGCTGCCCCACGAGCTAGGGTAAGTCAACCTGGACCTGGCTGCAGTTCCCTTATGTTCAGTAGCAAGTTAAGTCTCACAGTGCCCTCAATAACATGACTCTTCACGAAGACCATGTGCTGTGGCTTTTGTGATGACTGCAGTAACTGTGCACATTAGCTGGCTTACTGAAACTAAGCATATTATACGGCGTCGCTGCAGGTGGAAGGTGTGTCAACTTTGTCTGCCAGGTACAGACTGATTCAAGACAGTTTTGCAGAGCAGGTTGTGGTATACTTACAGACAGCATGGCGGCGCCATGCTGCTAGGAAGCTGGCCACCATGAACAGCAGCTGATGACCAGCTTCCAACTTTTGAAGCTTTGAAATTTTAGAGCTTTCTGTGCAGCATTCATAGAGTGATATACACACAGGCGGCTTGTGCATTCAGGGCAGCTTCATCAGGTGTTCATGAACGAATACAACCTATCCGACATGGACTCATGATATGTGAGCAATCTAATCGAGAACAGTCTGTCGTAATGAAGCAATAATTGTAAGAGCCCGAGATGTAAAATGTTTGATCTATGTTTGACCTAACAAGCATGGGCAGGGCGTGTGCATGCCCTATATGTATCGGCTTCCTCCGCATTCATCGTTGAGCTCAAACTGTAGACTCTGCGGCGTACGACGATAAAGCGCAAAAGCGGAAGACAGTGCCGCACTTCCAACTGAACAGATGGTAAGCCCGCCAGATCAAGGAGCTTGCTCCGAAAGTAGTGGCTAAGACATGCACAGGCTTGTAGAGCAAGAAAAGAGGTTTGTCCTTGGAGGAGAAGCGCGAGAAGATCCTGGAAGTGTTTCATGAGTCGAAAGATGTTTTCCAGCTCAAGGTCTGCGGGGCGATCGTCAACGACTGCGTTAGACGCCAGCCGAGATTTACGGTCAATGTTGTATGTAGGACATCGAAAAGCTGGCCAGTAAGAAGGGCGTCATTTCACAGAGCGTGAAGGAGGTGCTACAGGTATGCGAAAATAGTGAGGGCCATCAGACTTTACGCGACCACTGCACAACCTGTTATGCAGTGTTGTGTGCAATATGCAGAGTCTTGTGGATGATGATATGGTGCATGAGGACAAAATTGGCATTTCGAAATTCTACTGGTACGTCGATTGTGCGCACCGTGGCTTGTAAATCACTTGCAAGTCCTTCATGAGCTTCCTTAACGCTGGTGCAGGTCTTTTCCCAGTGAGTCAGCTGTGAAGGTGAGGGCTTGCAGCATATTTGACATTGTTCTGCTAGCTCATACTTGTGTTGCTGATTGCTATATTGCAACACAGCTGGACCTTCAGCTGCAAAAGGCTCAGTCACAGGCAGAAGAGTTTGCTAAGGAACATACAACATTGCAGCAGCAAGTCCAGGATTCCATGGCAGGGAAAGAAGATAGTGTAAGTAGTCTGAAATGCTGTGCCACATTGTCACGCTCAAGCAAGAAGGATGTGTATGGTTCGCATTACTGATGATGACATCCATCTGCCATCATGCAGGCTGAACGACAAACAAAACTTCTTCATGTCAAGGCTTGTCAACAGGAGCTGCAGCAATGCCAAGTTCAGCTTGAGCAGTATGCTGACAGCGATCCAGACAGGTTCAAAGCTATGAGTAAGCGAATTCGCCTGAGCCCCGTGCACTGTACCTGTCTCCGCAATGGTCATGTTCAAGTTAGTGATTCTTACCGTTTATGCAGCGCGAAACATCACATACTGACTTCTGCCTGGGGTGCAGATGAGGGGCTGGTCATTTGCAAAGATGCAGCTAATCGATGGCTCAGTACGTGCTTGCAGCCCTTTAGCATTGACAATGCATGCGTTGCGACCTTGGAGCTGTGCAAATTAGTTGCAACTTGATGCAGGCAATCTGGAATGCTTGCAAAGCTGGACCAAACACAAGTTTGAAGGCAAAGGCCCAGAGCTTGATAGCTTCTTCAAGGAGGTATATGCCTGTTGCTGACTCACTTAGACTGCTGTACGCACAGCTGTAGGTCAGGCTTTGACTGAGACTGCATTCTTACAGCTTAACAGATCATGTGGATTGGCTTGCAGAATGGCTTCACAGATGAGCTAGAGGAGTTTGAGGGATGACCACTGCACATTTGTTACCATGATTTTGGGAGACGCAGATTGTGTGTATTGCACAGAGACTGTACAGTAGACCCTTGCAATAAGAAATAAGTCAAATGGATACGCTGCTGGTGCAGCCTGGTGCAAAGTAACGCAGGCCCCATGCACAGGAGACAGTCGCAACCCGGCATGCCATGCAATCCCGAAGTCTCAATGTGCTATCATGAATCAGCGTGTTGACCTGCAATACTCTGCAGATCAAGCATGGAGTGTAAAATACGAGCATAAACTTTACATGATGCAATGTACAGTATATACGATAGCCCTGTTTTCTATCAGTCGCACCTGAACTGTGTGCAGAAATGTTCGTGTCATTAACACAATATCTGTCTTGAGCTGAAACACAGACTACGGCCAGAACATGTACAACAACAGGTGCACCACAAGCAATTGCTAAGCATGCACCCACAATATGTGAGGAGCGGCCTGTGTGAGCGGGGGGTCCAGACAGGCAACACTGTTGATACAAACATAAGCAGAGCCCAATCAGGGTGCTCTGGTCAGATCAGTCATTTGACAGGAGACCCTCTGGCCTTGCCATCAATGCTTTTATGTTCTGCTGCTAACTCTGCATGTTTGTATATGATTGTTTCCAACCTGCAGAAAGACCTCACCGTTCAGTAAATCAGCCAGAGACAGCACAGTTCACTTGAGTCACAATAAAGCAAGGTCGCTTTGACAAAGACACGTGCCACTTGCATACAGACATGTAAGAGGGTGGACATGCACAACAGCACACGCAGAGATGCAGTTCTCTGTTGATGTCTGCACCGTGAGCCTGACATGTTAAACTCACTTGGTCATCTTGCCAGCAATGGCGAGGTTTTTATCTCTCGCCTTATGGAGCTCATGGCATGTGCCAAGATGTGTCTCATTCAGCTCAGCGAGTTGCATCTTACAAAGTACCAGCTCCTGCGCAGCAGATTGTGCATATCCAAACTATGGAGCTGCCTGCGCTGTCAGAGTCACAAACACGTATTGTCTTGCTGACCTCTGCGCCAATAAGTTGGCATGGCTGCAGCAGAGGTTGTGCCATATGTGCACAAATTGTGTGTGCAAGGCCAGCATTTACCTCATGACACTGATGACTGCTGCTGATGACAGTAGGTTTCACCATAGTATTACAAGGTAAGCGTGGTTGAAGGCCAAAACATAGCCAAGCAACAAAAGCAGCTTGCAATGCACCTGCATAATTGCCCCATTCTCGGCTCTGAGCGTCTCGACATCATCTTGAAAGGTCTGGCGCAGGGAAGGCGTTTGCTGCCGGGGGCTGCCGTCCTCCGAGTCTTCACGACTGGGAGTGCCAGCTGTTGAGTTGCGCCTGCTGAGCTCCCGCTCTACTTCTTCCAGCTCCCCAGCTGTTTCTTGGAGATGCTGTTCCATGATCTGCTTCTCCATCAGCATCTGATTTCTGCAACACACAGCAAGGTGTGCCACAATGCGCTTTTCCAGCAGCACATGACTGGAGCAGCATACAACCAGGTGTGCGATAATTTGCTTCTGTACAGCACCTGCTTCCTTCAACACACAGCAAAATGTGTCAAGGTTGTATGTTGAGACTGTCCGGTTCTGGAGTGCAAACAGCGTCATCATGCATGCTGAGAGATAAATAGAGGCCTTGCCACCGACGCTGCCATCAACTAGCATCAGCAGCAGCCATGGCCGTGCGCTTGTGTTATGCTGAGACATCACCATATCTTGTTGTGANGCCTACCTTGTTCTAGTCAGCTTGGCAAGGGACTCCCTGAGTTGCTGCTCAATCAAGCTCAGGAGGCCTGCCTGCAGTCGCACATGACTGCACTTGGGCATCGTATGCAAACATGCATACCACCACCGGACCCAGAGACTGTTGCAGCTTACAAATGCTCGTAAATGCTGGCAGAAAAGAAGTATGCTGGATATGACGGCTTGATGCGACATGTACCTATATCCAGCGTGTCATAACAGGCAGTAGAGTCGTGTAGGCAGACTTGCACATACAAATGTTGGATCTGCACAATGTTTATGGCCAGCAGTCATCAACACGGAAGGCATAGCACAGCAGCAGCAACAGTTCTTACCTGATGCAGGACAGCTGGGCTGGGAATTGAACCCATTGGGGTCTGAGGGGCGCTGCTCTGCAAGTCCCCATCAAGATATACAGGATTAGTAACAACGAGCTCAGGCCGAGTGTGGGGTGCTGCATCCAGCAGCAGTGCATCCAGCAGCCCCATCTGTCTGTCACCTGTGTGTGCCGCGTCAGGTGTGATAGGGGGCTGAATGCCCAGTGCTTCACAGCTCTGTGCTATGATGTCAGTGATGCTCAGGGTGTTCAGGATGGGGTAGTGGGGACGGGTGGGTGCAGAGGGCCCTGCAGTTGAGGGGGCCTCCTCTGCTGAGGCTTGAGCTGTTGAGGTCTGAGCTGCTGAGGGCATGTGAGAAGTGGGCTGAGTTAATGTTGCCTGCTGTGACTGCAATGAGCTGTTCTGGCGTGAGAGCTGTTGGAGGAGGTGCAGGGAGGGTTGCTGCTGCAGCGCAGTCATTGCGTCTTTGATGAAGCTGATCTCTCTTGTCAGTGTCACCACCTGAAGCACAATGAAATACTTTAAGTATGCAGTGAGAACCGACATGAAGCTGGAAAGGACTGCATGAGCAAGCAGGTGCTGATGATCCACTCTGCAGGTCTGCATAAAGGTGCTGTTGCAGTACACACCCCAGTACATGTGTGAGGCAACCGAGACATGTCCTTCCTGGCAGCAACTCTCAATACCATTGACGCGCTTGCAAACAACACACACATAATATCAAGCACACCTGATCTCTGCATGCTGCATAGCAACCTCTGCTACCTTTCAAGCAGGAGCTGTGCTGGTATGTCAGGCATGGGCTTGTAGAAGACATGGCTGCCAAGCTCAACAAACAAAGCACCAAAGGCTGTCAACATAAACAGGTGGGGGAAGCATTACCTCTGCTTGCATGCTGTCAACCTCAATCCTTTTCTGCTCCTCTACATCAGCAAGTTGGCCTTGCAATTGCTGTACAAGCTGCTGCTGCTCAGTGTGAGCCTGTGCAGCTGACTCAGCCTGCTCCTGATGCCGTTGCACCTCTAGACTCAGCTGAGCAACCTGACTTTGCAAGCTCTCTGCTTGGCTGCTTGATGCTGCTGCTTGCTGCTGCCTCAGGACATGTTGCTGCTGCTCAGTGTGCATGGCATCCTGCAGCTCAGTATGCTGTTGGTTCAGCTGCAGAAGCTGCTGCGTGAGTGTGCCGTTATGAAGCAACTGCTCTGTGGCTTCAGCTTGAGCAGTTGAATAGCGCTGCTGCTCAGCATGTAAAGAGCGCTGAAGGTCAGCGTGCTGCTGATTCAAATCTACCAGCTGCTGCATGACTGTGTCCTTGTGAGCCAGCTGCTCTGTGGCTTCCACCTGAGCAGATGCACGGTGCTGCTGCTCAGCATGCAATGTACGCTGGAGGTCAGCATGCTGCTGACTTAACACTAGCAGCTGCTGCATGACTGTTTCCTTGACCCTTAGTTGCTCTGTGGCTTCAGCCTGGGCCACAGCTAGCTGTGCCTGGACTGTTGTTGCAGAAGTGCTTGCGTGGTCTGCCTCATTGAGTGCAAAATCTAAGCGCTGCCGCACAGTAACCAAAGCCTGCTCACGCTCCTGAAGTTGGGCTTGCAAACTGCTGGCCTCTGACTGCCAGTGAGTGACCTGTGTCTGTAGCTCTGACTGTGCAGCTTCGGACGTCTGCAGTGCTGCGCTTGCTTTGTCTGTGTCTGCTCTGCACTGAGCACACATGGCCTTGAGGTCTGTGACTATGCCCTCAAGGAAAGCTGTCTCCTTTGCAGCACCGTCAGCTGCATTCCTCTCTGACTGCAGCTGCTGCCGGAGGTCTTTCAGCTGCTGCTGCAAGTCCCCAATCCGCTCCTCAGCTGTGGCATTGTCAGAATCTGCTTGGTTCTGCACAGCCTGCACCTCTGCTCTAAGGCTTGCTAGGCTTTCATCCCGCTCTGCTGTCTGTGCGTGTGCTGTCTGAAGCTGCTGCATAGTGGCAGCCAGGTTGTCTTGCAGAAAGTCAAGGCTGCGCTGGTGACCTGCACGCGCTGCCGCCATGCTTTGCTCGTAAGCCGCATTCGAGTCCTGCAAAGCGTGCTCGTGCTGCAGCACCAGGCTGCTCCTCTCCCACGCAGCCTGATGCAATGCTGAAGCAGCTTCGTCAGCAGCCCTGCCATGAGCTGCTGCAGCAGCTGCTGCTTGAGTCACTGCATCAGCCAGCTGTTGCTGCAGCGCTTCCAGCTGACTCTGAAGCTGAGTGATTTTGGCATGTTTGTGTGCCGTTTCAGCTGCCAAAGCAGCTGTCACTTTGCGCACGTCATGGGTAAGCTGGTCAACAGCCTTCTGCAGGTCACTGTTGACGTCCTGCATCTGCTGTTGCTGCTGCACCTTCTCATCCAGCTGCTGCTGAAGAGTCTGGAGACTTGCACGCTGCTCAGCATGTGTAGCTGCAGCAGTCTCTTGCGCAGACAGCAGATCCTGCTGAGTCTGCTGAACCTTCTGTTGAAGCTCGGCATGCTGTGTGGCGTGGTCAACAGCTGCTTGCTGAGCAGCATGTGAGGCTGTTTGCAAGGACGCCTCTGCAGTAGCAGCACGCTGTTGCCAACTTGATGCATGAGCNATGAGTCATGCAATCCATGCAACAAAAGGCTGCATGCACTAGAGCTGGCTGCGCTGGCCATGCCTGACAGGCACAGCAGTGATTAATGGCAAGGCAACAGCTGAACAAGCTTGCTCGTGCTGACTTGACATCTGTTAGGGAGAACAGACGGTACAGAAAACGCCAAAGTAGGGTTGGGTGGAAGGACCTGATTACTGCTGCACGCACCTAGCACCGGCTGGCAAGCGTGTGTATTTCTATTGTTATCAACAGCTGAACAGTCCCCACTGCTACTAGGCAGGCTAGTGTGACCCTGCAGCATGCCCAGTCACAACCCTAAATAGACCTTGCAGCATGCTCAGCCACAACCCTAAATAGACCTTGCAGCATGCTCAGTCACAACCAGCAGTGCTGAAACCTGGTCAGCATTGCAAGTGGGAATGAGGCAGACCTGAGGTTGCGGACTGCTGTAGGTGTGGCTCGGGGGGAGGCGTGGCCTTCGAAGCGCCCTGTCTGCTCACCTCCTTCCATTCAGGCTCTGCCAGACTGAGCTCTATGGCACGCTGCAAGTCCAACTCTGCACACAGATACTGCTGCTGAGTGTCACGCCACCACAACTTGTTGTAGTACACATCAGTATAGCATAACGTATTGACATGGGGATTGCTAGTGTTGCTCACTCACCTTCTTGGTCNAGGGGGAGACCCACCTGTACAGGACGAGGGGGCAATGGACCAAGCAAGCGCCTGTTCACATCAGGATGGAAGCCAGGCACTGTTTCCAGCTCTGNATGACGTGAGACCTCGACATACAATGACGTTGATATTGACCAAGACAAAAAGCTTAGTCCAGGCTGGAAGGAAGGACGGCCCTGTTACAAAGGCACACCGTTCTTAGCGAGCGGCTGCTTAATAGGTTGGTACCCTACGGGATGTGCTGAAGTCAGGAATCAAGAGTAGCTTGAGTAGCTTGAGGAGCCAAGGCTGATCACCTGGAAAGCCAGACACGTCTGTTGAGCAAGCTGATGACACCAGACAAGAAGTACTCTTGGCCCCTTGTGCATGCACAGGAAAAGTGCAGCGGGGTCTTGCACCTCAANGGGGTTGAGGGGTTGCTGACTACCAGATTCCTTCTTAGGGGTGAAGGCCACATTGTCAACAAGGACAAAGACATCACCTACACACACAAGCCACTGCCTCTCAACCCCACAGCATAGGTCAAGATGCAAACACCACCCGCCATCATGTGTAGCATTGCGGCAATGCAGCTTGGCTTTGCTGCACATGCCAGTGCTTTCTTGTGTGCTGTAACACACGGGGTCAGCTGTAGATGTATTTCAACATGCGTTTGGTTATCTGCCACAAGAAGGCACACTGCAATAAGGGGGAGTCAACAAGTAGGGGGATCACAAGTATGGCTACTGTAGCTCGTGGCTCAATGGTGGCAGTGTCCTGGGACACAGCTAATTCTCTGGCCGTTCAAGTAACGTTAGGCCTGCTGTTGTGTGTGAATCACAGTGCCCTGGGTCACGCAGCAACGATGCTGCAACAGTGCTTCTAGTGTCTGGGTCTACAGGTTGTGTCCTCTGTACAAGTAGGCAGTGTGTTGCATTTGTACCATTGCGGAGTTTGCTTCTGTAAGACGTGATTACTTTTGGGTACCTCAGGCGAGACCGCACACGCTGTGAAAGATGAACCCAGCGCCAAGTACACTAGCATGGGCGCAGACAGCCATGACACATCCTGCCACCAACATGAGCACTCATCAACACCCACAACAGCATGCATGGAATAATGAAGCATGAAGCGACCCTTGACGACATGACTGCGGTGTTCTTCAAGTGCAGCTTCAAGTCTTGGAATTCTGCCCTTGACAGAATGCGTGCAATGGCGACCTCTTAAGAGCTTAAGACCTCTTAAGCTTACAATGCATAAAAACACAGCCTACGCAAGCTTGGACTATATGCACAAGCTTAGGGGCAGAACTTGCTTGCTCACTGACAAGATGCTTGCCTCTAGCTTTGACTGGTTTTAGTCAACTTGCTTGCCCACGTTTCAGGCTATTGCTAATGCAGCATGGTCAGGCCTCAGGCCACAGCCAGGAATACCACCGTACAGCACACGACGTTTGCGAGCTTGTCTACACCAGGCAGTGCCAGCAGCAAGGCATAGCAAACAGCCCNGCAAAGAGCGTGGTCTGGCGGTCCTCTTTGGCTCTCTGCTCAGGTGTGAGACTTTTCATCCTAATTGCAAACGCTTCCTCTGCCCGTTCTATAGCTTTTTCCCGCAGTTGAGCGTTCCAGTCGCGGACGTCTGCAATGGCTTGCTGTAAAGGCTGCTGGTGAATCACTGGGGGTCCAGCTCTGCGGAAGATCCTTTTACCTACAAGGATGCATACAATCGACACTGATTGCCTTGAAGCTTGCAACAAGANGGATTCCACAAGCTGCAGACTTGAGCATGAAACATAAAGCAGATGCAAGCAAGAGGTTATGCAAGATGCTGTGTCAACAACACCTTTGAATAACGTTCTTGCCGCAGCCAAACGGCCACCTGGCAAGTCAGTTGCCATAGCCTCCACAACAGCAGCATGCGCATCAAATGCACGCATAGCATATGCTGCAAAGAGCGTGGTCTGGCGGTCCTCTTTGGCTCTCTGCTCAGGTGTGAGACTTTTCATCCTAATTGCAAACGCTTCCTCTGCCCGTTCTATAGCTTTTTCCCGCAGTTGAGCGTTCCAGTCGCGGACGTCTGCAATGGCTTGCTGTAAAGGCTGCTGGTGAATCACTGGGGGTCCAGCTCTGCGGAAGATCCTTTTACCTACAAGGATGCATACAATCGACACTGATTGCCTTGAAGCTTGCAACANTGGTGTCAGAGGACAACAGGCAAGGACTGCTTTGACCACTGATGACCTGTTGACTTTGACATAAACTTGCACATGCTTGCCTTGAGTGGCGCTGGTGTGAACTGACATGAGGGTGACAGTTGTGCGACGTCGAGGTTATTGCCTGGCTCAACGATATTCTGAGATTTCCTACCTGTACAACGGTCCATCCCTGATTTGCCCTTGATGGCTTACTGTTTGAGAGTTGTTTGACATGGGCGTGGGAAGCCATGCAGACTCAATGATGCATTCATGTAGCCAGCAGCTCACTATCTAGATTTACAACTTCTGTCCTGGCGAACCTGGCTCCTGCAAGCTCAGCCACTTTGATGAACACCATGCTGAAAGGTCAACAGGATCTCACATGATGCACAATCAAGTGAGCATTCATGCACTAAATGGGTTTGCCTGTTCTGGCAGATGAGGGAGGGGGAGGCTGCCAGCTGGCACAACCCAGTTGAGGCATCTGCCCTAGTGGCCCTAGTGCAGGGGCTCCTTGCTTTCAAGAGCCCTGGCAGGGGCAAGGGGCAGGCTGTGGGCATACAAGATATTGGAGTCATCGCCACATACCGCCAACAGGCAAGTGCTCGTCTTCAACCTCACACCCAGCTCTGCTGAGGTGTGCGCATGCCACCACCAGTTTTGACGCTAGTGTGCAGGCGCTCAGCACTGCATGTTGTGACACAGCTGAGATCACAAAATGCCTGGGCTGTCTTGTGATTACGTTGGTACACGGCACTTTCTGGTGTTGTATGTCTTTGCTGCCAGTGCATCGGCAAGTCAGCATGCAAAGGCGCATTTTGGCTCTTTCACTGCTTGGCAACAGCAACTCCCACCCATGCTGTGGAAAGATGGGTGCCTCCCATTTTCCACCTGCTGTCTGCCACTGCAACTTTAGTGCAGGGCAGGGCTTGGGGTTGAGGAAGCATGTACTATGCAACAGCAGCTTGACAGGGCATTGCAGATTGTGATCTTGCAAATGGTTTGCCCACATCTGATATTGGTCATTATGCAACATCACACATAAGCTACTCGGCATAATATGATGACTGTGTGCATATTTGCATTTTTGCTCAATCACTTACTGTGCTTATCATCACAGCATGAACTGTGTCATGAGCTGATGCTTGCTGCACACGTGATTGGCTCTGCATGCATTTGTCATCCTCTGTCACTCCTGACGCCCTCACTCCACTGCCCACTCACCACCACATGCCTTCAGGTGAAGAAGTTGCGACTGTTGCTGCGAGAGCGGGGCTTGGGGGCAGTCAGAGTGGGGACTGTTGACGACTTTCAGGGCCAGGAGGCGCGCATTGTGTTCATTTCAACGGTGCTTTCACGCCCTGAGAAGCTACTGGCAGTCAATTCCCAAGGTATAGTCATGCTTAGACAAGCACCAGTCATTGGTGTTTGTAATTGCAAAGATGCATTTGGCACTCCAAAAGGTTTTGGAAAGTTCTTCATGGCGCGCCAAATTCTGCCAACACGCANCACTCATTGTGGCTTCAGGTCTGCACCAATTGCTGGACCAAAAATGTCACTGGCCCAGAAATTCATGTGTATTCAATGCAGTTGACGCTGACGTGACAGCAATATCAATAGGCAGCACCTCGCATCAATGTAACTGACATGAACCACACAACACGACACAACACAANAGACAGGATTCGACATGCAAAACTGCAATCCAGTGCAGACTTCAGGCATGCTCCAGCAAATTAGCCATTGTCTAGATTTTCCTGTTGTTGTCATACACCACTGACGTGTCAGGCTCAGATCTAGGTAATGTGAGCATCTGCAGTATGAAATTACCTGGTGTAACCAGATGTGTCATGAATCACAGATGCCAATTGTTGAGGACCTGCGGTCATGCACCACCGCGTTTGAGTTGGCAACCTTATAGTTGCCATGATGGTACGCACAGTCAAGACCTGCTGTATCAGCTAACCAGCACCCAGGCAGAGACTAGCAAACTGGTGGCNGCCTTGTTGCTGTTGCTCACCTGCATTGCCAGCAATCAGATGTTGTACAAGGGGTCGACTAACACTTGCTCTGACGCATAACGGGTTGCCCTGACATACCGCTGACCAGCTTGTCAATACATTGATGTGTGCTGCAACTGTGTGTACACATACAACACTGCAGCTGGCCAGGCACTGCATTACTGGGAAATGCATGGGGTGTGCTACACAGCACAACTTACGGTTTGCTTGTGTGTGCAGTATGCTGGAAACAGAGCAGGACCACACAGTGATAAGGCTTAGGCTTCTATTGAAGGCTTAGGCTGACACTTCTGACAGACAAGGCACATGCCAGGTGTTGCTGGTTTCTTCTGATCATTGCTCAAGCATTGTCATCTGCCTGCATCAGGTGAGCAAAGCTGGTGGCCAAGTGTGTGTGAAGCTGCAAAACCAGAACCAAATCAGATGTTTACAAGTTGCCAGTGAGCGAAAAATAGCGTTGCTGCTTTTCTGGGGAGGGTAGGGTACCGCAGGTTTGTCAGCTACAGGACAGATCCCTACGTACACCCTCAATGTATGTATTTAAACGTTGCTATTAAACTCCTTCATGGTTGCAGGTGCTTCCAGTGCTTCAATCAGAAATGATACGTACGCACAACATACAGCAACATGACATGACTCTGTGTAGTCCAAATGCGAACCAGCATGTCAACAAGCTCCGGCTGACACACTAGACAGCATTTGAACCAGCTGTCTGAACAATGCTTGTGACCAACAGCCTCTGTCTAACAAGAGTTGGAGTCAGCGTGCAGCAATCGCTGTGTGTTCTTGAAGCTTGTCAGCCACTGAAGCGAGCACGATGCATACACTGGCAAAGCGGGATACAAGACAGGCGTGTGGAGCAACATCTTGTTATCTAGGTAGTCATGTGTGGTAGAGTGCAGATAGGAGATACCTCAATGTAGTCCTCACAGGCGACGCTGTCACAGACCAGCTGCCGGAAGCTCATGTAGTGCACGCCATCAAGGATTGCAGCTGGTCAGCTTGCGAAATCTTCCCATAACTTGGTGACGGTCCTGTTGGGGCCCTCACATGTCACTTCTGGGCCTGGTGTCAAGCACACTAAGATTTTTCATTGACACATTGAGTACAGAATGACGTCAAAGCTGGGTTGACACATATAACTGCTGATAGGCCAATGTGGCAGAGGGGGTTTTGAAGTTGCAGACATGCAAGCAACAGTGCCACAGCATTTCACAGGCAAACAGTGCACAAGCTGTGCAGCACGTGATTGCAACATCCTGATGGACGGTAGTGCACATGTTGCAGCAGTGCAAACTGCAGCACCTGCTTTGGAGCTATGCACATGTGACAAAGCAGTAGCATATCCAGGAGAGGTGTGCAGATGGGAACACAAGTGGTGTCTCAGCAACATTGCAGGGACTTCCTGGCCAGCAGCCAGTGCACATGATCTGGTGGCCAGCTCACAGCAACAGGTGTTGACAGTAAGATAAGCTGTTACAGCACACAGACACGACGGCACAGCTTGTGCCAGCGCTACCAGTGCTGCAAGCCACTGTGTGCCCAAAGGAAGGTCAAGAGTTGAAACTGTTGAGCAGCCCCAACCAGTTCCACACGACCAGTTCTGTCGGCACCAACAACTTGCTCGTGGACATCAAATCTTGTTTACGCCCAGGGCAGGGCAGACAACGCCTTGCTGACACTTACTGTTATGGGACCACAAGCTACACTTTACAATGGCATTACTGAGAGCAGCAGATATGTAGGCTATGCAGCACAGTGCATCAGAGCATATCCATAGATCTTTNAATTGTCCAGTATGCATGTCATACATGGGACACACAATACATGACCTACACACAGCACACAGCTAAGGTATTGTACTGCTTACCAGCAACCGCCCAATATGCAATTTATACATGAAGCTTCTAAGGTGTATCACAGCTTACCAGCAATTGTCCAGTATGCATGTCATACATGGGTCCCAGCATCCACCCCCTGCCATCAACATCCAGCATTGACATTTCACAGTTCCACATGGCACCGACACTTNCATGCATGCATGTGTGATGCTGCAGGCAATATATAGCTTGCAAGGCATCAATGCTAGCAAATGTGGCCAGGTCTTGAACGAGGATATGAATCATGCTATCTCTGTGCTTGACAATGTTGACTGGTCTTGAGTTCTTCAAGGTCGGCGAGGGCATGCATGCTGGCTTGAGCATCAACTGGGTACATATAACCCCCAGGAACTTGTACTCAACACGTTCTGTNTCACAGGACCTGTGTACTGACTGTATATGGTTCTGTTGAGTTGAGGCTGCGCTGCTCAGGTCTTTGAGGTGCTGGCTGGCCTGCTGTGGCTGGGCAACATCCAGTTCGCAGCCAAGACAGATGACAGTGTATCTGTGGAGCCTGGTCNCCATGGCAAGGGTTGTGTGTGCATCAGGCAGAGGAGCGTGAACACTGCCAGCCAGGGCTTCTTGCACCAGCTGCAACACTTGCTCAGCAGCAGCCTTGTCTGTGCTGTCGCCCTGCTGCAGCAGCTGATTAACGGCTGCATCCATTTCTTGGGGGAAGTGCACATCAAGGGCGCGGATCAAGGGTGCAAGGCTCTGCCGCTGAGCTTGAGACAGCGTGGGAAGGTTGCAAAGCACGCTGCTGGCCAGAAGCTGGGCATGCATCCCTGCAGGCACACAGCCACATCTCTCAGCCATGTCACTATTGTGTTTTGACACANCCTGCAGAGCAGTGCTACCGTCATTGGTGCATGTGACCTTACTGCAGCATGTGACTGCAGCATGTCATTGCAGTATGTAACTGCAGCATGTCAATGCAGCATGTCACTGCAGCATGTCACTGTAGCGTATAATTTTCCCAACGCTTTTCATTGTGTGCAGCTTTCAAGGGATAGATGTGCATATGTTTGTATATGTGAGTGATNCCAACCAATGTAACAAAGCTGAGAGTGACGCTACCTGAGCAGCAGCTTTGGGTGTGCTCGCATGTCTCTGTGTTGGTCTGTGCTCAGCTGTTGAGGCTTGCTGGGGGGAAGGAGGGGGGGAGGGGGTTGAAGGGGGGGCCTCAGGCTTCCGCTGAGCTACAGGATGCAACTTCAGCTGCTGCAACGCTGCCAGGCGAAGCTTCATCAAGCAGAGCTGAAGCTTTGACTGGCAGCGATGCAGCAATGCTTTGTTGGGGGATGTCAGCCACCTACAGCATGTACAACTATGGAGACTCACCAGGTGTACCGCTCACACCACAAGTCTGCTATGTTTGAACTGCACATGTGCGTAAGCTCATCAAGGACTCTAAAACTGCTGCACAAGCGTGACATAGGCCAAATCCTGACAGGATGCGCTACTGAAGTACTGTGGAGCAGCATGAGGTTGTGGTGAGTGCCATGTAGTTGCAGTTGCATTCATATGCTGAAGCGCAGCAAACCGCAGACAGGCGCTGTGCCCAACTCATGACACAAACAAGATGTTGATCAGAAGGTGGNTCATTGTTGTTTGTTTGTGTGTGCTGCGCGCTGGCTAGGCTCAACGTACCTGCAACCTGCGACATCAAGGCTGTCACAGAGTGCAGCGGCGCCTTGACTTTCTGCATAAAAGTGCGAAGGCTGAGCTGAGCCTGCAACACATTCTCTCGGTTGCGCCTATCTGGTCCAGTTTGTGAAGCAACCCTACACTGCCCTGTCGACTCATCTGTGTGTGCCGCACAAGTTGCATGTTAGCAACATGGTGTTCAAACCAGCCGCCTGCTCATACACCATTTGGCAACACAGGCNGTGTGCACACACTTCACGGTCGTACTGCCTGGCTGAGTTTCAAAGCTGTGCCTGTGTGTCCAAACACACGTGTGTCGCAGAGACTTGTCTGCTGCATGCATATGCCTCTCCTCGAACCGCTACCTGTGCACGTTGCTGTCACCACGTGACGGACTTAACTGCAGCAAATATGTATGTATCAACACGCGTTGCTGTAGACGACATGAGCGAGGTCCATCTCGGCCCAGGTAGTGCTGCCGCAANTGACCCCAACCCTTCTGCCAGCCAACCCTTTCAAACTCTTAACCTTAACCTTAACCCTTCTGTCAGCCAATCCTGTCATGCCATAAACCCCAACCCTTCTGGNTGCCCCGAGATATGTCAGCATGTCATCCAGGTGTTTGCACAGCACACCACCAGGTGGCATTGCTTTTGCTGGAATTGCTGGGCAAACTTGGCATGATCTCAGGACATGTGTCTCGGTTTCATCCTTCCATTCAAAGTCAAATGTGGCAATCCAGCAGCACTCAATGCGCACCACAAATGGGCAGAAGAATACTGCATCACGTCTTGACCTCAAGAATTTGGCCTTGATGACTTTGTATAACTGCAAGTCAAAATTGAGACTGTGAATTGTGCAAATGACCACATGGTGAACACAAGCAAACCAAACACATGGTGACATTCACAGTAATGTTTGTTATGCACACAGATGNAGTGATGCAGACTTGTGCTGTCACCTGCTGTTGATTTTGCTACAAATTACCAGCACATCTGGCAACTTGTATCAAGTCCCCAAACACCCCNACGTTTCGGCACGGGAAGCAACCCCACAAAAGGAGAGACCAGAAGATTGCGTTTCAGGGGCTACACGGGGCATATCTCAATGTCCAGGCAGAGCAGCATTTTTAGCGGCGACTGACACGCAAGCCACGGGTGCAGCGTCAAGGCCAGCAAATACGTTGATGACTTCGCAGCTTTTGCACAACTGCGTGTGCATATGGAGAGCGCTACAATCTACGTCATCGCCGCAAACGCATCATGCCAGACAAGCCTTGAGCCACATCTGCATCGGGCGACACGAGCAGTCAGCGGTAAGTCGTGTCTATGCCTGTTGCTACTGCAACTGCACCTATGACTCATGAAGCGTCTATAATGAGGCCTAATTGACTGTTGAGGTGATCAATTTTCCATATGCTACATAATTTCATCAGACATCACGATCATGCGTGGGTGCTTGGCTCAGCAGGACCACATTGAGGTATGCAAGTACGTCATGCAACGTCCAGAGTTCGTGGACAGTTAGTCTTCTTGCCATTTTGTGGCACAGGTGATCAGTCTTGTTGGCTGGCCGAAACCTGTAATTTTCGTCTTCCTGTAGCCCGGTGCTCAGCTGCTGCACTGTCGCTTGTCATAGCAGAGGGTGGTGCATGCATTATTTCAGACGCACGGTTTACTATGAGATTGCACAGTCGAATGCATAACTTATGTTTCAAACTGTGACGGGCTGGAATGTCTAGGCTGCTGCTGCCTGTCAAGACGCCTCCAGATGACCACTGCTGTCAGCTCGCTCATTCACGGCGGCATGCAATGCAGTGCTTGCATGGGTGTACACCTGTTGCTTAGCCAATCCAGGTCAACTTTAAATACCTCGATTCAAATCGATATTAAATGTGTGCTTTGTGAAGACACCATTACATCATTACATCTGACTTTGCAGACCATGCTGCAGACTCTTACACTGCACATACAGCTCAGGGCCGCACACAAGCCTCTAAACACAGTAAGCACCCACCACGTGCACACTTCAAATGACCCATCAGAAGATGATTCAGCCACATCAGAAAAGTTTGTGCACAAAGTCACAAAACATCACTCTCACATCAGGCAGTGATGCAGACTTGTGCTGTCACCTGCTGTTGATTTTGCTACAAATTACCAGCACATCTGGCAACTTGTATCAAGTCCCCAAACACCCCAGCAGCTGTGACCTCAGCTCCAGCCCCAGGCCCTCGAATGACTAGCGGCTGTGCATCATATCTCCTTGTTCGGAACGAGATGATGTTGTCGCTGCCACTGAGGTTCGCAAAAGGGTGTTCCAGTGGAACTTGCTGCAAAACAGAAGATCACGTTAAAGGCACCAAAGGCACTGCTTAACAGAGCATACGACCAACAAGACAGGTGTAGCAGCATACAGCAAAGTGGCTACAATGCCTCTTGAAGTTTGCACTGAGACAGGCTATCTATGCGCTTAGCCTGCTGTGAGAGCCTGCTTCACTACATCACCCTGTTGGCACTAGCCTTGCTGGAGCTAACAGCCAGAAACGCTGCACATTTCACCGATTGCCAAAGCTGCACATGCGTGCATGATGACATGCCAGGANTGTTGTGCATCTTGGGCTGGCGGCTTGTCAAACATGGGCGCAAGATTACTCTTACCATATGGTTCAGGCCCCATCAGTGCCTGATATAGCAAAGACCCCATACAGTATGTTGTGTTGGTATACCTTGATGAACTTCTTAAGGGCTGGCTTGTTGCCTAGGGACAGCCAGTCAGCTATCTTGCTGATCATGACATTGTCTTTAGAGGCAATAACTGTCTGCCTCACTCACTCAGTCAGGGCAGCGCCTCAAGCTGGAAAGCTTGAGTCAGGGGAGTGGGTGAGACAGACGGCCGTTGCCTCTAAAGACAGCGTCAAGATCAGCAAGAGCTGACTGGCTGTCCCTGGGCAACAAGCCAGCCCTCAAGAAGTTCATCAACGACGACTTCCCTCAGCCTCGCACTGAGGAGCATTTTGACCTGAGAGACCAGGTCAATCAATGGCCACAGGCAAGCGCCTCAACAGCTCCTGGTGAGTTATTAGTGCTCAACAAATCCAGTGCAAAAGCAAATCAGCCTCAAAACGTTCATGACGCCAAGAAAGACTTTGGTGAGCCAGCCTGTGACTGGGCTTACACTTTCAAGTCTTACATGTTGGCAGGCAATTGCACAGTACCAACCAGCTTGCACACTTCATCAGCAAACTTGCTGTCAAACTCAGGGCCTCTATCAGCAATGAACACCTGTATCTGTGTGCGGTCCCTGCAGCTTACTAATCTGGCAAGCCCAAGCGTCCAGTAGCTCGTTTTCGTCATGGCGAAATAGGCTTGCATCTGCCGGAACCACTGACAATGAAAAGCAGGCAATTTGTCAACGATCACATCAACACACACTGTCACAGGCATGCTGCACGGTGAGCTAGGATAAAGACTGACTGGAACTGTCCCCAGCAGGGCGGGATCATCAGGAAGCTTCCAGAGTGGAAGCAGCCTGGCAAAGCATTCCTGCTTTCAGTAGAGGANGCGCACAGGCAGCTGTAGCTGCTGCAGCATTCGCTGACAGCCATAGCAAGCCTCGTTCAATGAGCTGGACCTGTGGTTGAAATTGACACATGCCTCCTCGGGAGGCTCTGCTGAGACATGCTTCTGGACCTTTGCCTCCATTGCCACATAAGCGCAGCTTGCCAATAGAAGCAATGCAGCAAATGGGAGATTTCTCATAATTCAAGCACATGTTCTGACAGGTGTCAGAATGAGCCTAGCCGACTCTGGCCTGAAGCCTATGGCCCTTANATGTCTCCCATGCCTTCACTGTGTATAGTCATGTGTGATACAGCTTGATGCTCGCATCCAATGTTGGGAGTGATGGTGCTTTGCCTGAGGTTTGCACACAAGCAAACAGCATTGCAAACTGCATTGACCTAGCTACACGACAGCATGCTCACAGATTGCTGCTAGCTTGACTCATTTGCTACACTTGCTATACAGTGCTGTCACTTAGCAGTGCACTTCGGGCCAGCACTCACGCGATCCCTTAACATCACTAGGGATTACATATGGCAAGACCAGTTGAGTGTGTAAGGCGAGTGGTATACCGTTTTGTTGGCATCACTCCTGCACGCATAAACTACAGTGCTGGCTGGCACACCATATGAAACTGTCACGCTGGTGGNAGGGAGCAGAAGCTACATGATGCAGGACCAGTCATTCAGCTGGCAAAGAGGCTGCCACCCAAGATACCAGGGGCAGGGCTGACAGGATAACTAGTCACCGCCAAGCTGGGTCAAAGGCAAATGGTGAGGGCACAGAGCAGGNCTGTGAATGATCTGCACTCACAAGTGTACTCAGGCTTGTGGCTAAGTCACGCTGCTCAGCACCATTTGCATGATTGGCTGCATGGCTATGTAGCGCCATTTGCAACCTGTGCCTGCCATCGTACCTGTTACCTAGTGTTGCGGCCATTTCACCTTGAAAGATATGACGGTACACANCGGGTTCTGGCGACCAGCAGCTGCAGCAGAAAGCTTGGCTGCACAGCGCCAGCCCAGCATTGCTGCAAAGGCAGGCTGTAGCAACTTCAGCAGCCATGTTGTCAGCATGCAGCAGCAGCCCAGCAAATATCCTGCGGCAATCAGCCAGCAGCGGAATGCCATTGATGATGCTGCTCTCAGTNGCCTCCCGGCGTAGACTTTTCTTTTTTTATTCTTTTCTTTTCTTGCACAACGGCCTTGACCCCAAATTGGCGTATTCCAACCTGTAGGCTCTNGGCTCACAGCTGTGTTGCAGTGACCAAATTTGCCAGTGCTCACAAGTCACCAATTGCTTTCTGCGAGTGTCATCGGCTTTTGGTTGCATGGTGCAGGGTTTGACGCCGAGAGTNTGTTGATCAACGTTGCGACAATGACGGACCGGCGCTTGCACTGAAGCAAAGGCTGCTCGTACATCCCGTGCGNGCGGGCCAGTCAAAACAATTGTTGCTCAGACACTTGCTACTGTGAGTGTCATGTAACGCCTCTTCCTGTAAGATATGCACGCACACATTGAAATCTTGAGTGTGATGTCCAGACCTCGTTGCTCAAAGAGCAAAGATCTTCATGCTGTGAGGTCGTCAAATGCAGAACTGTATCAGTGATAAACAGTACATTTAGGATGATCACGCCTTCTGAAGGTGTGCAGGTGTCACAGGCAGGGCTGGTCAAGAAACCATGCATGCTTGTCACTACCATTACCTCACATGTTGAAACAAGTTTTCATCAGAGGCAGCCCTGTGTGTGCAGGTGGCATATACTGGGTTGATACCATGCATGCTCTTCACCAAGTGTGCTGCTACACTGGCACGGAACAGGAGCCCTGTACTTATTGGCCTGCCACTTGTTGCAATCTTGCAGGTGCACACTGTCCCTTGGCTCCCCTTACCTTCCCTTAGCTCCTTGCAGTATTGAGCACTCACTGTCGCATGTTGCAAGGTTTTTGCATTCATATGTTCTTTGGCTGCCTGGTCCTGCTGGCTTGTGTCTGTCACTGTGCTGTGTGCATCATGTGTTGCTGGGCCGTCATGATGTTGCAGTCACACCTTTTCTGGCGTGCTTGACAGATTTGTTGCACAGCTGAACTGAATTTGTCTGCTGCATGTATAATTTGCATACACTCATAATCCGCTCCTGTAGACAACCATAACAAAGCTGCCAGCCAACCTTTAGTGTGCACATGTCTCAGCTGTTCATGTCAGGCGTAGTTGCAGGCAGGCATACGACTAGGCATTCGAAATACCAAAAGTCCAACACAGAACAACTCTATGCAACAAAGAGGACATGTTGTGCGCACCAAACAATGGCAAAGTGCGACATGCTGTTGTGCTATGGCACGCTGTCACGCTATGCCATGCTGTGCCAGAGAGGTCATGACTCGCAGGTACTCACTGGCTCTGTCATTGGCTACTTTGCATCCCTTACAATCCCTCAGAGTCAAGTGTCTGCTGCCAAAGAGTACCAGGGGTGGCACCCCAACAACCCTGCCAAGTCAGCATCTGCCATGGCAGCTACCACCGCAGCTGCCACAGGCGTACGTCATGCGCCTGCCGCCCTCATGCCGTCACCATCAACCCCACCTGACGGTGAGCCATCTTTGACATACTACTTTTCAACAGTCCCCCGCTGTTGAAGGCGTATATAGGCCACTCACCCGTGACAGTGACCTGTCAACATCATCTCGCCGGTTTCATCGATCTCAGGAGGCCACCTGTGACCACAGTGCTTCTGATGTCTGAAGGCAGCTTGATTGATTGGTTCATGGGTTGTGAAGATGAGCTTGTTGCCAGGAAAGCCTTGTGTAGCTGTGCAGCAAATCATTTTGTTTTGATGTAGTGTCATCACAGAAGGCAAATTTTCTTGTATTCATCTCATCTGTTGTGGCAGCTCCCCCAGCATCTGCAACAGGGTTACGCCAGTCAGCTTCAGCCCTCACATCTTGTGGCACAGATGATCAATCTTATTGGCTGACCAAATCCTGCAAATTCTTCTTCTTCTTCATCCGCCTCAGCGTCAGGGCTTGAGGGCTAAATCTACATAGGCATTGCAGATGAAGCTGCCCATCTTGAATGCAGCATCCCTAGCATGTGAACTTTGCAGCCTGGCATTTGTCACAGCAGCCAAATACAATCTGCAACACAAGTGTGAGGTCAGGCTAGGCACTGCATGTTTTGCTCGCCATGCAAAAGAGGCAGCGCAAACCTGCATGCCCCTGAGACCCAACACCAGTCCTGCATAGATGCGTGGGTTGCCTGTGCACTTTGTAAACATGATGTTGTTATTGCAGCAGATTATGAGTCTGCCGCCTTCAACCACTTGGCCATGCATGCTTTTATTCGTTTCTGTTATATAACAATCATTGGACTCTTACCTTTGCAGGCACAAGGCAGCTAGTGCTGGCATGCTGTGCTTTTGGGAACTCTGTCACCCTTCCGCTGGTGTTCCTCTTGGCGTTACTCCCCACTGCAGCAGCCGACAGAGCAACTGGCTACCTAGCGCTTTTCATGATGGGATGGTCTCCCATGCTGTGGACCTATGGGCTATTTCTACTGAACAGGGGCATGCCCAGCAGTCAGCCAGGTCAGCGCAATCGCCAATCTGCATGCTCCAGACCATGTAGATACCTACTATGTCAGTGAAGTTGCCAATCTGCAGGGTTCAGACCATGCATTTACCTACCAGGTCAGCCGCAGTTGCCAATCTGCTCGAACCAGACCGTGGAGCGCCATACCCTGTGGCAATGACAAACTTGCTGACTGACTGTGATTGCTTTGCCTTCTGTGCCTGCTCAACAGGGGCATGCCTAAGAATCAACCAGGAATGCTGTATTGCCACCCTGCTGTGAGCCTGATGCCGCTCATGCTCATGTGTGACGTCAGCAGAAGAAGGAGACGAGTCATCACAGGTCCTGTACAGCCCACAGGGCTGACTACCCAAAGGCAGTAAGAAACAAATGTGATTCAAAGTTGGCATGGCCCATTCAGCCCACTGAGAGCCACTCAAAGCAAGTAGCTGCGTACAAATAGGTGGTGGCACAATCGCCTGCTGGCTATGGACACTTGGTGTCTGTTATGCTGTGTCAAGACATGCTCAACAACTCTATATGTATCAAAGTTTACACCACGTCCAACCTGTGACGTAGCTCGCCAAGTTGCTCCACCCTGAAGGCTGCAAAGTTGCAAGGATGTTTACAACACGCAATGGCTTGCATCAGCAATAGGTTATTGAACATTCTGACTATATAATGTGAGCGTTCCTCCTTAAGTACNAATTATCCTTGCTACATGTGACAGTCACATACACAAGGTCTGCAAGTCTAAGCACAGACTTGCCCACAGCATCTTCTGCAAGCCCAGCAGTTTTTATGATGGATTGCATAAGTAGATTGTACAGTAACACATNGTGTCACAAATGGGCTGCTCTGCAGCATGTTGTGCCGTGTACCTACTACGAAAATCTGTCAACTTGAAAAAGATTACATAGTAAGCTGGCATAAATAAAGACTCCATTACACGGCTCATCACAGCGTGTTCATGTGTCAGTGTACATGCTGTTCTTTAGTGGAGCACGCAGTCTGGTATACAGTCATTTGACACCGTGTGACAGTCACATGGTCAGCTACTGCTGTCTTGGCCGACGTCAACACCAATAACACATTATACTCTGTCTAAACTCACACACCACTGCACACACCATGCATTGCATGCGCAGGCTGAGCCGTGCTTAGAACCTCTAGCAAGTGTCTCTCAAGCAGAGCAGACTGTAAAGCGAAGCCCTTGCAATGCCTGCATGATCATTTCTGATCATGTGAGCCTGTTCTAGCTGTCATGACAACCTAGAGAAATGCATTGCAGCCAAAAACTTGGACAGTTGTCTGGGACTGCAATGCATGTGCATCGAAAATGACTGTGTACATTTGGAGTTATAACTATAGTAAATTTAGTAGTTGCTGTATGGACCTGATCACAACCTCGAACACTGCTCAGGACTGCGGAACAGACCCACAGAACTCTGAGACCGTAACAATGTCACATAGATAATGCACAGACGATATGTCTGTGACATGCTCAACTGTGTGGAAGTCGGGGGAGGATGTCACAAACTTCCTGTAGTCAGGCGCTCCAGGCAACAGCACATTGTCAGCCACAACCACAGAGCCTTTCCTGAGCAAACCACTGTTTTGCAAGATCAGCAGATCTTTCAGGAAAAAGTTGCTGACATGGTCGATCAGTGTGTAATCTACAGCCTGGACTCCACGGTTACGGAGTTCCTGCATAGTAGTAACAACCCCTTGTCTGCCGCTGCATGTTGTGCAGAAACAGTGCTGCTGAAAAACCAGCCAGCAGATGCATCAGAGCTTTTTGTCGAGGATTTAGTGCAAANCGATATGGCGGGCATGCATGTATGCAGTAGCTTTCTGCACAGGCGGCTACTGCAGATGCACATTGCACAGTCTGCCGCAGCTGGCGGCATCAGTCACAGCCAACACTGCAGTGAGAAGGACACTGGCTACAGTGCAGCTGCCTTCTGGTGCAGCTGCACTGCAGCCAGTGTCTTTCTCACTACAGTCATGGCTGTGACTGATGCCGTCACGCTAAGCCTTTCATGTATGAGACTGCACTCATTCGTTCACAAAGGGGGCCATGCTGTCTGATGAGTTGAGGACGTACCAAAAGAACTTGGCAGCAGTTCCAGCGAAGCCCATCATGTAGTACGAGATAGCCCCAAACAGCAGTGTCTGAATGAAGTTGTAAGGGAGCTCAATGGCGCACTGTGCCAATGCGAAAGGCAGCTCATGGTACATGCCACTGGCACGCTCTCTGTACATGATGCTGCGCTCGGTGAAGGCCACCGGCTGCACTGTCATAGAGTTGATGATCCCCAGGAAGAGCATAGCCAGGTACAGTGCGCCCAGAATGTTGCCCAGATCTTGTTGGTTGTTCCTGCAAGTACAGCATGCTCTTGTGATAGTGAGCCCTGCTGTAGTGACCTTGCAAAGGACAAGCAAAACTGTGGAGCACAAGGTTGAGTCCCTGACAATTTACAATGCTTGACCCGATACAAAACAAGTGTCAACTGCTGTGAGCAAGATGTACAAAGTACCAATCAAACAACAACACCCAGCTGATGATATATCAGCTGTGATGTGCCCTTGCCTCTTGCAACGCATGCCTGACTCTGCAAAACAAAGCTGGAAGAAGCCAGGCAGCATAAGGCCCCAGCCTTGCAGCCTTTGCTCGAAGCTTGAAAACAGCGCAGTAGACTGCAGGGCAGGGCACTCACTTGTGGTGCGCCACCTTGTACAAGATGGACCCAACCAGAAGTCCCATGACACAGGCGAAGATGAATCTGGTTCCATTGTAGGCCACATTCCTCCAGTAGCTGATCCAGAACTTCCAGAAGATCATTCTGAACTGGACCAGGTAGGGCTGGGGGTACTTGTTCTTGAAGCTCAGGGGGGCCACGCCACTCTTGGGGATGCTCAGCTGCTGTATCAACTGCTCATTCTCCCTGCAAGCAACGCATCCGCAGATCAGTAGCAGTCAGTCAGGGTCAAGCTGCTATGGGTTGCTGCTATTGGGAAAGGGTTCAGGGTTAGGGAGTACTGCCCAGTGATGCAACACCCATCCGGTGTACCAACTGCTTACTGTCCCTGCAAACAAAGAAGCCACGGCATCAACAGCTATGACATGGGACTTGCTGCAATGGGGTTCAGCTCAAGGGTCCATCAGCAAGTTTGGGGATCCCATTTTGCTGTATCACCCCCTCTTTCTGCACGGAAAGGACCCCTGGCATGCGCAGCAATACGGCTCTGCTGCATTGTATTGCAGCATGATCATAACACTGCCAGCAGTCACAGGCAGGTTTGCTGACAGGATTCAAAACCTCAGTGCACTAAATCCATGCGCAGACGGCGTTGCAGTACAGCGAGGGTACCATACACAACACCAGCACCTCACCCAGGCCCTTGGACATTGAACAGACATCATAACAGTGGCTGCCACAATGACAGGTATGCACTGTATAAGCAGCACTGTCTGTTGCAGGTTGTAAGAAGTGACGCTTGGCTTGCGATGTGATTCTCCCTGGCGTTCACTCAAACAGCCACTTGCGCTTGAATGCGTTTGTGCAGCAACACATGGCATTGGATGACCTCTATGACTTACTGAGCACGTTTCATTGTACACATGTGAGTTTGATGCTTCTGAGTGGGGGCTGTCGCATGTGCTATTGGGCAGACAGCTGAGGCAAACCCCTGCTAGAAGAATTGAAGAATCTGCACGAGTTTAAGGACATTGGACACAAACACTCATGCAATGATCTTATACTCATGCAGCTTCTTCGACTCTGCTAGCAGGGGTTCCGCCTCAGCTGTCTGCCCAACAGCACATGTGACAGCCCCCCACACAGAAGCATCAAACCCACTGTGTATAATGCAAAACATGTGATTGCACTGAGCCCTATGCATGCAATCTCTCAGGTATTCACAAGGTAATCAGTAGCAGTAGCACTGTGCACATGTCTGTTAACAGGTACTGAAGGTATTGCGTTCCACATCCAGCAGAGCAAGTGGGCGTGGAGGGACCTACTGGTAGAGCTGGCTCTGCTTGTAGATGTCCCCAAAGTTGACCCCAATGCTGGCTTCCATCCCCGGGGTGGACACTTGCAGCATCCAGGTGGCGGGGTTGAGCCCTTCAGTCAGTCTGGGAACCCCTTGTATGGCCTGCAGGTGACAGAGCGCTCAGGTGCATCACATTAGTCTGCCTCGTGGCATGCGCAATGTGACATGAAACGCCGCAACAAGGACGAAGTGCACTGTACCTGTGTCAGAACAACACAGGCTGGCACAGTACCTTGTTGCAGCATATAAGCAACCTACCTTCCAGTCTAAATGCATACAAAGCACCTGCAGACCATGATTTTGCAACTTGTGGAGTCACAGTTCAACCAAGTCAGCAGATATCATCTGAAATCAGCATTCAAGTACACAGGTGCTGCAATTCATCTGTGGCGCATACAAACTTGTCCGTGGGAGGGGTGCAATTGGGCACATCTGGCAGTGCTTACACAAGTTGCAATCATTCTGCACAAGTCAAACTTGAACAGCTGCCACAGAGCTTTTGCACCCTGTTCGCACTGCTAGATGTCATCAGCAGCTCACCTCAAAGTACTCAACCAGCTTGCAGGAGCGCTTGCCAAGGTTACCATGGTAGGTCACATACCCTCCAGACTTCATGAGCAGCAGGTCATCAAAGGCCTCAAAGATGTCAATGCTGGGCTGGTGAATAGTACACACCACTGTGCGGCCGGTGTTGACTGTGTTACGCACAGTACGCATGACAATGGCAGCTGCACGTGCATCAAGACCTGCAGACAACCATGTGTTGATTGCTAGTGCCATGTCTTGGTGCTACAGCCATGCCTTGTCGGATTGTGCTGTAAGCAGACTGTTGAGATACATGTGTGCCGACCGTCAATGCAAGCGCACAGCAGACTCCACAGTTGACCACATCACAGCAGGGGTGTGCATGTCGCCCGCGGCACTTCAGATCAGCAGCAATGGCGCCTGCAAACCAATCATGCAGTATGGTGGGCACAAGTGAAAAAGTGCTCATGCTCTCCAACTCTGTGAGCTTGACAGCAAATAAGGCACCACATGAGCTTGGAAGAGCTTGACAAACAAGAATGACCGGCCTGCAGCAGTCACACAAGGGAAATGCAATTGCTGTCTACCTGAGGTGGGCTCGTCCATGAAGACAATGGAGGGGTTGGCAACCAGCTCAACAGCAATGGTCAGCCTCTTTCGCTGCTCCACAGACAGGCCATCGACGCCAGGCCTTCCCACAAGGGAACGGGTCAGGGGTTCAAGTTCTACCAACTCCATGACTTCTTGGACGAAAGCATAAACTGTCTCCAGCTCCACGTGCTTCTCAAACCGCAGTCTGGCACTGAAGATCAGTGACTCATGCACCGTCAACTGCACAAGCGCAGCACTTCAGCTTGGCTGTGCTCAGATCTGCAAATTTTGAGGCAGCCACAAGTGTATAATGAGGGCATCTCAGTCTAGATGCAGCAGACATGTGCTGAGTGCATGCACCGCTGTATATGCAAAGCTTTGGAGATGCCACTGTGGCACAAGCAGTTGCTTAATTTGACTTCAACCATACCAACAAATTGCAAACCTGAGCATACATCGTTGGCACTGCAGGTTTCATTGGAAGGCACTGACTATTCAGTCGCAACTTCAGCCTATGACCCAGCCAACTTTCTCAACGCAGCAAGAGCAGCTGACGTACTCGTGATCGTAAATGCTATCAATACAGTACCACTGTGCATTGGTTCATACACTGCGGCATGAGCAGCTTGCTTACCCATGGGGAATGAATGTCGCTCTGCTCAACATAGCCCATCACACGAGCAAATGTCTTCTGGACCTTGGGGTGCCCACTGACACGTACGTCCCCATCAATCTTACCAGCTGCAGCCAAAGACATTGGTTGGCAACAATGTTGCATACTAGCTTTCATACCAAGTGAGCTTTGAAAAGGTCCAAACGCTTTGTCCTACAGTTTGTGACGCATCTTCTGATGTGTGAAGACTTAGTGTGTGCGCAACAGTCAGCACTGCAGCTGTGTGCAAGAGTGCCACAGCTCTGCTTGTCAAGCTGGTGCATAGAGACCCACTAAGCAATATTGAGCAAGTCCTGACCATGAGCTGTGCTGGTGGACTGAGTTTGGATGTGCAAACTCAACAGGTCCAGAGTTCCTCAATAAGAGGGATAAGGTCGCATGCACAGTTGGGAAGCTGAGCATGGGAGCGCTGAGTCTGAACACAGAGGCATGCACACTAGATTCACAAGTTGAAGGCATGCAAGCTGCAAGGATGCAATCTGGCGCAACCCGCGCTATGGTGGCAGTCTGCAACTTACTTGTTTTACGGCCAGCCAGCACATCCATGAGTGTTGTCTTGCCAGCACCACTGCTGCCCACGAGTGCAGTCAGAATGCCAGGCCTGAAGCTGCCACTGCAGTGGTTCAACAGCTGCAGCATGTTCTTGCCATCCACCACCGCTGCTTTTGGGCCCAGCTTCTCAGGATCTGTTGACACACCCTGCAACCGAAACTCTTATGTGAAGCACCAACCAGAAGCATCAGCACACGAACCACCAAACAAAAGCGCTCACTGCCAACCGCAATGTTTCAGGTGCAACAGACAGATGCAGAGCAAAACCGCTTGGTGACTAAGATGGGGCCTGGATCCCATTTCTGATGCCGCATGCATGTGTTACAAGTTCTTAGAAGCCTGTGGTCTTTGCAGATTTGGCAAGAGTCATGTATACATGCCAGTTGTAGTCAGCTGTGAGCTAACCCTGTGCATCCCACATGTCAGTGACACACAATGAATAGCATCCGCATCTCCAAGCTGCATGACAAAGCAGCATCTGAGAGATCCCAGGCATATATTACACAGCCATAGTCACCTTTGGCAGGTCCACGTAGTAGTTGAGGTCATGGAAGGTGAGGTGAAGAGGGTCAAAGGGCAGAACCATGCCCTTCTCGCCCTGCCCTGAGGCGCCTCCATCCAATGCTCGAGAACTCCTCATTGCTGACAAGCTCAGCTGCTTCTTGGAGTTGCCTCTGCTACCCATGGACCTGTAACAGACCAACTCATATGAACATACCTGCTGTTGCAGTTTGTGATCACGGTCTGCAAGCCGCTTGAGGAGCGGTGACAATATGTTGACAGTATATGCTTGCAAATTAAAGGCACATGAAGAGCAAGTGCAGCCTGGTGCAGCTCGTGATAAATATCTTTGCATGGGCCCTTTGCGCAAATGACAGCTTTGAAAAAACCACAACAACTTCACGCTATGCAAACCCCTGCTGCAGGCTTGCGGCTTCGAGTGACTACTGCCTGACAGCAGCTGGACAAGGTTACCTTCTGGACCCCATGTCCAAGGACCGCCTGGAGCCTTCAAGATCTTGGGAGGAACCCCTGCTGAGCCCACTGACGCCCTTGCCAACAGGCTGAGGTGCGTCCTGTACTGCAGGTTGTGCAGCGGGGGAGGCATGTGGGTGCACTGGGGCTGGAACTGGTACGTGATGGGGGTGGGTGAGACCAGGATGGGGCAGTCCTGCCTGATTCAAATCTGGATTCACGCCGGTTGTGCTGAACCTTGGTGGGATCAGGAAGTGCTCATCGTTGGGATCGATATGAGGGTCGTTGGCGTTCGCAAGCGACACCGCGGTCTGAAGGTCGTGACCGTTTGTCGCGACAGGAGCCTTGCCATTGGGGACACCGTTGGGCTGCGCGTTGAGGTGCTTCTGGCTGTTTGTAGGGATTCCAGCAACTGCGTTGATGGGAGCTTCGCTGAAGTTGCCGCCAGTAGTTGGCTCCTTGACGGCGCCAAGCTCTCCTTGCTTCTCCTGTCTAAGCTCAGCCTCGTTCTCCACATACTCTTCAGGCAAAGTTGCAGTCTTCCTGGTCAAAGCTGCAGCGACATACGGTTGAAGCTTGAGGCTTGTTGACCAACTGCCACACAGTAGAGCACATCAGCAACTTGTTCAATCAAAGCATCCAGTTGAAAGCACATAGCCGTGGCTTGCAGCACCAGCAGGGCAGCTTATCAACATGTTGAACATGCCAGAATGGGGATGTCTTGATGCTTATCAAATCTTGCAAAGCCATACAACAGACAAACATAATGTAGCAAACAAAAGCAGTCGCTGCACATGGTTGACAGACAAAGTTGTATGTCCTCATGTGCAGTCAGCCATGTGAAAAGAAGCAAGGTCCTTACGATTGAGGTAGGCATGGAACAACCAGCAAGCCACGTTGAACACAAACCAGGTGAAGCCCAGCACAGCAACTCCAAGCCAAATCCACCAGCCTGCAGTGACACCAGGGACACATTTGCAGCACATGTTGACAACATTTGAGTGTGTGACGCTCTACAGTCAGGCTATTGCTGAAGCTACACAGGCCAGCTTGTGCAGATGGTTTGACAGAAGTGTTTGGTAGCTGCAAGCACAGAATGATGAGCAACCCCATGCAAACGCTGCACAGTGACAGCATGGTACAACCCCATCGTATGCAGTGATGTTCAGTGGCACAGCAACTTCACTGACTGAACAGGAAGCACTGGGTTGCAAGGATAAGTCATGTGTGCAATACACAACACCTCTCCAGCAGGTCACNGGCTTCTCCTTCCAGAAACGGACCCAGGGTCCGTTGGCGGGGTCATGCATGGAGGGGCGGGGGGCCACACCCTTGGCGGGGGCCGCACTGCCTGGCTTGGCAGCTGCTGATGCTGGGTCTGTGTCCAGCTTAGTCACCTGCATGTCCATGCGTGGCAACACTCAACTCGAAGTGTAGATCCACCTACCGCTAATACACTGTTAAGTGTACCAGCAGCAGCAAGTATTATGTGTCAGGAGTAATGCAGCTGTAGCTGTAAAACAGCTTGATCAGCAGTCACTGCTTTGTACCAGCAATCACAATTTGCAAGGTGGTAGTGCATGGCTAGCGGGGGTACCCTGTGGAAACCATTTGTGTCTAACACAGTGCACTTTTGTCTTGTTTTGTGGTCGTCTTTTGTGTTGTTTTTTGGTGTTATGCTCAACAAAAAGGAATGCAAGCAACAGTGCAAAAGAGGCCATGGGCAGACTGGCTTGGTCAGTTTGAGCAGATGCCATGTAGGATCACAAGCACAGGCTTGCACATTGGCTTGTCAGCTCACATTCAGGCCAATGCCCCTGATTTGGGTTGGGTCTACTCTGAGGGCCTTCAGAAGGGCCTTGCCCTGGGTCCCCAGCTCAGCAGCTGCATCAGTGAAGCAGGACAGGGTGATGCTGCGGCTCATGTTGTCACAGTCCCCATGGCCCATGAACTTGGGNGTCCTTGGCTACACAATTCCAAAACGCGTTGATGTCGTTTCGTGAACAGCCCGAAGCGCTCGACGAAACACTTTTCGACTGCTTTGCACCGATAGTGGAGCTTGCGAACTTGTCACAGTCGGCCAGCAAGCTCGNCTGCTGATCTACAGTGCCCTTGCACAGCCAGGCAGCACTGACAGGTACTGACCAAAGCAAAGCAGCTTCAGAGCATCAAACCAATTCACGCATGCATGTTGCACCTGCTCAAAACTCAACTTTCATGCAGCCTCATCATGGACAGCCTGACCGAGNACAGGGAGTGCATAACAGGAGTACCTAATCACTAAACGTTACGTTACGTTATCACCTCAATGCCGCCAACATCAAATGCAGTATGAGAGGTAAACGGCAAGCTCTGCTGCCCTACACATATGACTTGATGCCCTCAAATGCGGCGCCCTGCACTTGTTGCTTCTTGATGGTGTCCAAGACTGCTGGCACAAAGCGGATGTCCAGAATACGCTGCAGGACAGGCAGACCTGTGTAAATCTTGCCAGACTCCTCACTCATGCACTGGGGTGAGTCACCAAACATGCACAGGAAGCTGACAGAAGTTCCCCTGAGCAGTTCCCCTCCAAACACAGCTGGTCATGAGACACTATATTCTAGCTTATTGCAGAACTTGTGACATGAAATGCATTAGAGCACTAGCTTGTTGCAGAACTTGTGACATGACATGCATCAGAGCAGAGACAGTATTAACAGAAAGTAATAATTTGTTGAATGTGACTGATATGGTTCGCCAAGAATTACACAATTGTAAGAATGAAGGTGAACAATTATGCCATTTGTGTCTAAATGTAGAGGTGGGCACACCTGATGTGTAAGCAGTCCAGCGTCCTGTATAGGCAACACCCAAGCATCCTCATCAGTCTCATTCACATGGATATGCCACCAGCCAGGGGGCGTGGTGAAGGCACCCCCTGTTGACCAGGGCACCCTGATGGGGTCAACAAGCTCGCCATTGTGGTCAATGCTTTGTGCCATGGCTGTATAGCAACCTGCATGCATCAAGCAAGGCGACTGCTTGGGCTGTCGCAATGCACAGCGGCAAGATGTAGTCATGCATGCGGTGGCCGTATACAGTGTCATGAGCAGCTGTACTGAGCACTCACATGAAATGTGTAGCTCCAGAACACGGAAGCGCATTTAAGCTAAACATGTAGGAATACCACACAAAGGAAGCAGGCAGCACAGCTTGCCCAACATGCAGAACTTGCATGGCGCTGATATGTCACAGCACTTGCAGCATGGGGTGGTGACATGCAGTCAATTTTGTACCGTAACACTGTATTACATGCATCATGACAACATTACCCTCTTTTGGTGCTGACACACAGAGGTCAAGCGCAGTAGGCGTATGCCGGTGAGGCTTCTGAACGCTGTGGGCAGGCAGAATGTTGAAGAGCGTCCAGAGAGTATGTGTGATGGTCTTGGTTTCGGCGGTCTGATGGTTGCCAAAGAGAACACCAACCCTGTTACTGCCTTTAGACTCCGGATCTGACCTCAACTTGTTCACAGCGTCCCTGAGAGACTGCACAGCAACAAGTATCAGGGCCAGTTTGAGCCTATGTATAGCCATGTTACACAGTATAATAAGGCAGCTTGGCAGGCAGGCAGGCTATGTGGCTCAGATCACATTGCTGATGAGCACAACTCAGTGATGCTGGTCTGGCACCACACGCTCATGCCTGTACAGCCTCATTACTTGACTGCTTACCTCTGGATGCAACCTGCAACAGCGGGCTGTGCAGAATGCAGGCTCATGTCTTACACTAATGTCCAAAAACACGACACATGTTGCACAAAACACCACACATTCCTGCAACTATGCCCCATGCCACCACATATGACACCCCTGTCATGGGCGCATTGTGATGCTGCAATGGGTAACTGCCAGGTGAGCATGCCAAGTACCTTCTGGGTGTAGTGAGCAGGCTCAAACTTTTTTTCGGTTGGAGACACTCCCAAATACTTGCAGAGGGGCTCATCAGAGACCCAGTAGAAGGCAGCACCCCCATGCTCTGTTGACTCCTTGCTGGCATGGTGAGTCACATCGCTGGTTGCAGGCAGGGAGAAGACATCGCCCTGAGCCCACCTCACCTTGCCAAACTCGGTGTCGCTGTAGCCGTCTCCTCTGTATGAAGCAGAAGGCTGCACTGAGTGATGTCCAAGTGTGACACATGCATGAGCATCAGTACATCAAGCTGCAGAGGCTGTGGTCAGGATTGCTAGACCTGGCTTTGTGGCAGGTTTCATACGATCAGGTTTCCCTGTTTCACACGATCAGCTTTTGCTGTTTCACACAATCANGCTGTCGACCTGTGTAAAGAACCTTGGCAGCAACAGAGATGCTCAACCAACTGCAGCTGCTGATGTGAAAATGCAGGCCATGCTGGGGTGCCTCAGCAGTCTTGTTTGTGTTCAGCACATGGGCTGCTGGTGTGCAACAGGCAAGCTGTGACACTCAGCAAGCGCTGTGCAACATANGACAAATCTGTTGAAAGAGGGGCTGGCAATGCTTGATGAAGGAGCACCTGGCGGCAAACCCTTGTTCTGGTTTCCATGCTTGCAGAGTACTGGTCAGTCGGTTGTGAGCAGCTAACAATTACACCAGATCTTGGGGCAGCACTGCAACTACGCTGCTGATTTAATAGTAACATGGTGCATTGCAGGCAGGCATTCGCCAAATTTAGAGTGATTGCAAACCAGTTCATTACACAAAATCTACCGATTAATAGTCTGCAGCCAAACATGAAACTGTACATGCTTGATGTGCAGCAACAACAATTCCTCTTACACCATGCTCCTGGACGGTTCACAAATCCCCCNGCAGGTGCACCATGCCATACCATGCCATGTGTCTGAGCATTGCATGCGCTCTGTGTAGATCAGCTGTGTTGATTGTGCTTGTAACTTTGCTGACTCACAGCAACACTCTTGCTGCAGGCAGTGGGACATTTTGCAGAGAAGCATCTCAGAGAGATGAGCACCCAGGCCATCTCCAACACAGTGTTTGGGCTAGGGCTGTTGCGGTACAGCCACGGGGGGTTTTTGCATGCCCTGGCTGACCACATCTCAAGTGAGAATCCTGCTCTGCTCTGTGCTAGACATTTGTAATTGTGTGGTGCTGTGCTGCGCTATGCCATGCACTGCTAAGTGGTGCTGTAGCACCCTGCGCTATGCTATGATGTGCTGTGTAGAGCTGAAATATGCTGTGTTGTGCAACAATGCATGNGTTTGTACCAGTCTTGAGATGTAATGCCATGTCACATGGTCACATACCTGCCACAACACCTCAATGCTGTACCCGGAACAGCACAGCTTGCAAAACAGCGCGGACCCTCTGTAGACTGACATATCATCATGCAACTTGCTGTGTGGCATACAATGTCAGAAGGCACAGGCAAGCATCCAGACAGGCACAACTTTGGGGTTTACCAACCCACTCTACAGGTACGGACTGTGCAGGTGTAAGAGAAACTGCCAGTTGTGACAGCATGATGCTGTGTGGACTTGACAAAGTGTGTCAGCGAATGCTTTGTGGAGGAACAGCTGCTCATCTTGCAAGCAATAGTGAATGGTATGCGTGCACATCTGCTGTACGCCATTGGCATGCAGCAAGCTAGTGCTTGGTGGGACGCTGCATGCTCCAAGCAGCACCAAGGCAAAGCAATAGGCTCAACCTGTGCATGTTGGATTGCTGGAACCACTCCACCAGCAGCTGTGACATGGTTGTCCTTGATCATGACCATGTCAAAGAGGCCAATGCGGTGGTTGCTACCTCCGCCCATGAGCACTGCCCACTTGTCTGTCAGCCTCAGGCCTGGCGCCGTCTTCCTTGTCTCCAGGATACGAGCAGAAGTCCCCTACAAACATGTAATTGCTCACTGTCAATTGACATGATGAAAAACATCATCATTTTGCTTGCATAGTCCTTGCGTCAACATGTTGTCATGTGGTTATAGCTCACAAAGGGTTTGCATGTGTTGTTGTAATTTTTATGGCAGTGTAAACCAACGTGAACTGACTGGGTTTTCTGGTTTTCTGGGAATTGCACTACACCTGTTTTGCAAAGGCTGCATTGTATTCTGCTGATGTACAGTCTGCCAGCAGGTATATTTCAGATGCCTGGAAACAGTCCTGAGGATGTGGGGAAAGTCAAGAAGCTTGCAATAGAATCATGTAGCTTGTAAGTTGTGAAGCAGAGGCCATAAAGCCATTAAATTCACACAGTGGCGGTCAGACGTGCACTTGACCTGCAGCATATATACACAAATATGCGCTGACGCATAAAGTGCTACTACTCACGATGTGACAACCAGCAAGTTTGTGCATTTGCACAGTGTGTTTTACAGGTGCACCATGATCCAGCTATACTGTAAATCAGACAGCAGCTTGTTGACTCAGATGAAATCCAACCAGCACTGACGGAAAGTGGCAGCTGGGAAAGGCAAGCACCTGCCTTGAGTTGCTCCACCATGGCAGCGGTGGCTGTTGCAATACCGCTCATGCGCTGCGTGAAATTGAGTGCAATGCGCTCTGCAATCAGGATGGAGCGAGCGCTGCCTTTGACTGTCCCAAACTTGGTGCCTGATGTGACATGGTCACCATCCCTTGCTTGCCATGTCACTGATAAGCTGGGATCTACAGTTGAGAACACCTGTGGTCAATGCACGATTGATCAAGGGACCAATGGCCAATGCGTGTGGAGCAAACTTGGCATTGACAGACTTCTATGAGAGCACATTGCTATGCCATGTACAAAGGGTCTACATGCAGGGCAAACTACAGTGCAGCACATTGTTTGGCTGGGCAGACGATGCAACAGCACCAAACAGCATTCAAGACTTCACACATGACCTTGGCTGAAGCTTACCAGGTCAGCCACGGCAAGTCCAGCTAGCACTCCATCAGCTTTTGCCAGGAATGTCGCCACACCTTGCAGATCCTCAGGGACCCTGCACTTACAGATATACTGATGAAGACATGAAGGCCTTGCAGACTGCATGTGCAGGAATGCACACACATGCACTGCCCTGTGTGCATAGACTGCAGTTGCAGCGTGCTCACGTTGACAATGTTGTCACATCTCCAAGCTCACCCGCATCCTCTGCAAGGGCAAATTGAACAACCTGCGTACATGCGATTGCTTGCAAGCGATGCTCTGGATATTGCATGTAATTTCGTTTGTGCAGCTTGGTGCCTCAAACTACCTCAGCCAGGTCATATGTAGGATGTGGAGGCGGAGGTATCGGAGCGTGCGGTGGAGTGCCCCTGGACCTGTACTGACATGTTCTTAGGTGAATTACACCTCGTTCCGCAGAAGGACAGACTGACAAGCTTGTTACAGCTCTTGTGAGCAGTGAGCACACGGAATGAGTACCATCGCTGCCGCCACATCATGCCTTCGTCCATCACCACTTGACCAGTGTGACCGTTTGTGTTGGCAAACGTACGGCGGTCTGATCGCAGCGTCCGTCTATCGCGGAAGGGGTNCAGCAGAAGACGACTATCAACACGTCCACAATGGCGTTCAACGCCTTGCAGGGAAGGCAGATGACGTCTGTGCAGCAACCCATCACAACAGGATAGCTGAGACAGGTGAACAGAAGTAAGGCAACTCAAGAACGGGTGACGGGTGTGGTAGCAGTGCAGTCCGATAGTAATTCGACCAGTATGCGAGCAGTGCTGCAGTGTANTGAAGCTAACCTGGAGTTCTTCTTCTCCGAATAGGTCAGCAACTCTTCAAGCGAATTGTACAAACGACTCGTATAAGCTGCTATGAGCAGCAGGGCAGAACATACGTGCGTAGTGCCTGTCAGCAACTGCGTCTATCAGCGACCGTCAGAACCCTGCCACCTCTCAGTATCTGACTTCTGCCTTACTATCGGTCATGTCGCCATCATCAGCACTTGGGGTCTGCTCATATCACGGTCCTGCTGCAGCATAGGGATATCATTCTCGGTGAGCTGACGCTCTTCTGCTACAAATGGCAAACTTTTCTGTCTATACGTGGCCTGCAGAGACGTGCTTGTGACTCATTTCGTGATCTGGCTTGCAGAGGAGACGCTCGCAGATGCTGGGAACAATGCAGATAGCCCNGAGAGCAGGGAGGACATGTTGATTACACTGCCTTCAGGGAGCAGCGAGGCAGCCGTGGTGGGAGCTGCAGGGGCGTCTTGGTCATCATCCAATTCAAATGAGGTAGAACTGGCGAAAGGTGATACAAAGCCTGTGCTTGGTTGAGGAGACTCCCGAGAGAACCCTTGAGCAGAAAGCTGTTGAGGTGGGGACGCATCTNTTATGTACCAGATCAATCCTTACGTTACAAGGGCATGGGTCGTGCTGTCTGGTGTGGTTTCTCAAGCAAGCCAATGATCTTAAGACTACAACTTCAACCCTGGCTGCAGGCCAGAAGTATGAGCATCTCCCTGTCTGGTACGTTAAGATTTTACATATGTGTCTTGTGTTGCTACCTCTGTGGCCTTGCTTGACAAGTGATTGCTGATGCGTGCAACTCAAAGTCCAGTGCCTGAGTTTTGACCCTACTCCTGGATCGAGTTTTCCGGCACANCTGGCACGACAAGCATCAGAGCAGCAAAGCAGCAAGGCAGCGGCCCCTGCTGGCTTGCTGCTAGTTCTGGCCAAGCTGTGCTCCTTCATGGAGGGCACAGCTGTGCTGCATGTGATGGAGATCATTGCTGCCACCTTCCCAGGGCAGGGTGGGGGCTCAGNCTGCTGAACAGTGATGCTGCCAGTCAGACCTCCAGTCTGGGCTTCAAACAGCTCACATAACCGGCTCTGCTGCTGTTGAACCAGGGTGTACAGCTGATGCAACCCTTCGGGGNTCATCGCCAAATGCTCATGCTGCATGACTGGACTTACAGCAAGCTTTGCATTCATACAGACAATGTTGGCACGACTGTACCTGTCTTGCCATGTATAAATACTATGGGAAAGCAAGCATGTATATTTTGCGTTGAATGTGTTTGCCATGGAGTCTGACATAGCAGAAGTTGCTTGCAGTGAAGGTTGTTCTGCATGTCTTTGAAACAACCTCAACAGTCAACCTACAGCATTCGCAGTACTCATTGCATCCATGCTGTGCAGGGAGCCCAAGGAAAGCAAGGGCAGGGCACCCTGGTGGACGAAGGGCCTGCGCTGCCTGAAGAAGCACAAGAAGACCATTCTGATTGGGACTGCAACAGTCATTGGTGTNTTCATAGTGGTTTCCGGCCTCCTATGGCCTCTGCAGGTACGCATATGTTCATGCCCACAAGTAGTCGGATGTCTTCAAGCAAATTGTTGCAGTTGGTCTGCCCGGATTTCACCCCTGTACCTGCACATGGCCCTCATACATTGGCCCATGTGCAAATGGAATGACAAGACACCATGTTCACATAGCATGTTGAGAAGTGCCTGTGCTCAAGGCACCGTTTCTAATGTTACGCAGTTGCTGCTTTGTGTACATCTCAGACGCAAAAGACACATTACATTATTGAAGCTACCATACTAAGAGCTTGCCTCTGTGCTAGACACAGGCCTGTGACCACTCAACAAAGCATTGCATACACACCTGATATGGCATGTCAAGTCGTGGATTGACTGGCTGTGCTGTAAGCAGGTGGCAGAGTAGCCAAAGACATATGGCAACTCTTCGCCCCGTACTCTGAGGCCCGTGATCCGCCATAGGGTGTCCAGAAGGTACTGCTGACCCCACTCTATGCGGGCAAGGGTGATGTGAGATGACAAATCCTTGGCTGCTTGCTCCCATTGTNGTCCCTGCTTTGAGACAGGGTTTGTGTTGTGCTTTGACACTCATCGCTGGAGGTTCAAAGCATGCCTAGCCTAGCAGTACTGGTTGCCTGCAAAGTCTTGTGGTAGAGGCATGATGTGTCGCCAGCCCATACTGCATAGAGCCGAGATGACATTTGAATCTAAGAGCAAGCTTGCAGGGCCTGATCATGAACACTACATGGAAAGCTATACCTAGATCACCAGCACCAGTACCACGTGGGCGCTAACAAGTATGCATGCAGTTGCAAGTCATCCCTATGAGAACACCAAAAGTAAGTTATCAACAAAAGTTTATGCTGATCAGATTGGCCAATGCCCATGGGTGGCTCCCTTCAGAGCTTATGCACCACCTGATATATTTGCTTGCATGCAGGTAACTCAACATTGCAGCCCACGAAATAAGTGCTGGTCTGCAACAAGCCCGAATCTGACTACAGACACACAACTATGAGGTTGCCAGTGACACAGCATACACCCATGCAACATGCAAACTTGTCCTGTCTTATCAAAGGACATGCTGTTTCCTAACCTGCTCCATGCGTAAACCACAAGAAACCATTCCAAGGCTGCAGAAGCCTATGACAGGCTGAAGACAAGACCTACATGTTGAGTAGTTCTGCCTACAACACATCCCAATAGCAGTGCAGAGTGGGTTTTTAAAGACTGTCTGTCAATGCCACTGATGATGTGCTGATAAGACGCTCAGCCTGCCATTGTCACTGTCAAAAACCACAGCAGCATTGACTCTACAATGTCCCATGGACATAGCTTCCACAGCGTGAGTGCACTGCAACAGTCTAACTTTGTGCACAGCATCAAGGTGTGTCTGCACACCCACGCTTGGACCATGCTTATGACACCCTAACTAAATCACAAGCTATTGTGACCAACACCAGAAGGCACAGCATGTGAGTGTACATGCAATGGCTTGCTGATTAGTCCTTGCTTAGTAACAGGCGGCCGCCATCCATGACAATGCACTGGCCAGTCATCCAGCCAGCTGCTTTGTCATCAGCAAGGAACAGAGCCATGCTGGCAATGTCCTCAGGCTGCCCAATGCGTCCAATGGGATGCCTGCGTTTAGATTCCTCATAGAACTCCTCCCGGGCTTCCTGACTGGTTTGCCCAGAGGTTGTGTGGAAGTTGGTGTTGACGGTAGCTGGATTTAAAGCATTACACCTCACTCCCTGCACTCACGGGGCAGCTCCCTCGAGTATACAAGGGGCACTGCTGTTTGCCCTCTGCTGCCTGACTGCATTCAGTGTTTTGCAAACACCAACGTACGACAGTCAGTGCACTAAGCATTGTTTGATGTGCAGCTAACAACACTTTGTTCTGTCAAACATGTCGTTGTCCAGTTGTTTCACCAACCACTCAACATGGGCAGTGGGCATACGTGCTCATGCAGCAGTCAGCACTGTGCAGTATCACAGCGCCCTCAACAATGTTTGATGTCAAGCTGCTACTGGCCACCTTGTTTGTGCGCACATATCTTAATACCTCAGTTTAGATCATGGTGAAGATGCAGTTTGACACCAGCTTGCCAAACAGCTGTGCTAGGAGGAAGTCTAGACCACCAGTTGCGCTGTGGTAGCCAGACAGCCTTGAAAGTTCATTGACATAGTACACATGCTGACCTTTGGGGCCAGCTCAAGAGCCGTTTGCTGAGTGAGCATGTCCACTCCAGCTTTGGACACGCAGTAGGCAGCAGCCCCCTGCATTGGTCTCTNACCAAATGCTGCATGTGACAGCTTGCTGGGGTTAGTGCAGCATTTCACTTGAAGACGTTTGGAGGTTGTTTAGTAGAATTTGTGGTGCAGCCTTTGATGACCAGAGGTCTTGTCCTCATGATTTGTCAATGTATGGTGTAACTGTATCCTCAGCTGCAAGTTGTGCTGCCAAGCTGACTGAGCCTCTGTAAGCAAGTGGCTGTGGCCCCCTGAACACATGCTGGGCGGTCAACTGCATAGGCTGCTTGTTGCAGACTATCTTTGACAAGCCATAGTCTCTTCGATCATGCCTGCCCTGCAGAACCGTGCCACTATGGTGTAAACGTCACACGATTAGTCTTCTTGACATTGGTGGCAAATTGCACACCTGTGGCATGGTTGAGAAGGTGAATGCCTGACCCATCTGTTGTGGCGCAGATCAATGTAGCAACTAGCTTGTGTGCTGGTGGTGAGAGCGGCATCTTCACGCCAATGCATCTGCTGGTCTTCTACAAGCCAGAAGAAGGCAAGAGCAGCAGAGACAGCTGAATCAGATGAGCAATAACATCAAGACTGACTGGCTCTTCGAGAGGCACTGAACATTGTCTCGGACAGTCAAGCCTGGTTGTAGCTTGTGTCAAGTTTCAGGCAGACTTGTTGGCTGTGCACCAGCTGATCTTATGTGGATCAATTGGTGTGCTATCGATGTGCAAAAATGCATCTTGACAGTCCGAGTGAGTTTGCTTCTGCCTTTTGGACGCATGCTGCGTAGCTGTGTCGGATGGCAATGGTAGCATGCAGCAGGAGAGGTTGATACATTACCCAACAACGCATGAACAGTCATTCATGACATTATAACGCAAGTGGTGGCGAGTCTCATGCCTACGGGGTTAGATTGTCCATGCAGGCCGTAGCATACTGGTGTGAAATAGGGCTGTACGAATGTAAGTGCAGCCTGTCTGTCAGCCACCCACTGTTACATACAATCATCACCCATAATTCTCGTATTGTCAGATACAAAGTTACACATACATACAGTACGATATATAGTAACTACCATGGACGCATTATTGCACTTCCGATGTTGCTTTTCGTGCTTCATCATTGCGCTTTCCCATGTTGTCAATTCTCACATTATTCAAGACTGCTTCAAAGCATGCTTCTTCTGCTGCCTGATGCAGGCTTCAACAGAAGCCCCTTCCAGCTCCAGCGCGGGCTTCATGCATCTTCTCCCCCAGCACAGTCCTTGCAATCCTGAACAGCAGATTGCAACGCTGCAGTGCTACGCCAGAATTTAAAAAGCACAGACCCAGCAAGCGTCAACCAGCCTGCCAAACTTGTGAAATGCAGAAACATGATGCATGCTGTTGGTGCCAAGATGCTTGCCCCTGCTTGAAAAGGTGTCTGACTCCAAAGATGTGCATANATGTCATGATATTGTCAATACCTGTCTCTGGGGTAGAATGATTTGGGCACTGGGGGCATTGTTGGTGTTGGGGATGGGGTGGGAGAGGAGGCACATGGCCCGCACCACCTGACTGGTCCGCCGTACCCTGTCTGGAAAGTAAGATGGGTCCCCAACCACCTACAGCAACCGTACTCATCATGATGCTACACAGGTATGCCCGGCATAAGTGCCCAATGAGTGTTTTCTGTGTTGTTTTGATTGTCAGTGTGAAGTGCCTGTGAGCAAGCAGAGGGTATAGATGCACAGCAGAGCAGCATGTATGGTCGTACCTGGCCAGGCAAGAGTGTCAGCTGACTTGACAGAGTGCTTGCGGGCTGCTCACATGACTGTTGCGTATGCAGCTACCAGCCAACAAGTGAGGAATTGTACAGCAGCGGCACTAGGGAATGCCGTGATGCAAAGCAACCTCTTCACTGCAAGTACTGCAATGCAAAGACACTGTGCACAGCACAACACCACATAAGCAGAATGGCTGCAACCAGAAGTCAACAGACCACGCAAAACGCGACATCGAGAGCGGTAACAATGTCCTGTGAGCAGCAATAATATTCTCACAGTGTTACATGCACAGGCACACATCTGGCCAAGGAAACTTGGTGAGGAACATACTAGCTTGGCTTTTGCAGTTTCCCCTTCACTGGAGACACCGACAGCCACTCCATCTTCATACACAACCTCAGCATCAGGCTTGGCTAACATGTAGGTGCCTCCATACACTGCACTCAGCCTTGCAAAGGCCTGCACCACACATGTTAAGGGGTCGATGGCATGTCATGCAGGTGCTGCTGGATCACTGAAGCATGTACATGCCAGAAGCATGTGTCAACATCNCGTACTGTAAAAGCACTGACAGCAACAACTCCAGCAATAGCGGCAGCAGCTGTAGAAGTAGAACAGGAGCAAGAAGTATTACAGCAGCGGCCTGAAGCACCCTCACAGAGTCATGCAGAGCAGCACACACAGCAGGACAATGTGCAGCAGGAACATGCAGGCGCATCAGCGTCCTTGCCAACTCATATGACATCGCTCACCATCAGGTACACAGGCACAGTTGTCATTGCATTCATGGTGCAAGGCTGCTTACTTGCATTCCAGCTGCGAGCATTCTTTTGGCAAGCAACTCTTCACACAAAGAGTGGCAAAACATTCTCTACGGTCAAAAATTAGCAATGGAGTGCACAATTGGTTGCAGTAACTGTGCTATACATGAGCGTACTCATCAGAAGCGATGTAAGTCATGCTCACAGCATAAGAAGGACTCAGTGGACACACGTGTCTCTACATCTTACCTCACGCCACAAAATGCAATGGCCTTGGCGCATCTGCTATGCATGACAATGCCATCAAGGTATTCCTGCCTGCAGAGACTTTGCCCTAATTGAACAAGAGCATATCCAGTTCAAGCCAGGCTTGAATGTGGTCACTGGGGAGAGTGGAGCCGGCAAGTCTGTTTTGGTGGAAGCCTTTGGACAGGTACATCCTTCTGCCTGTCATGTCATGTCCAATGGGCCGGTGCCGGGTTTCCGCCAGTGTGCGACGGGTGTGTCCTGCTGACTCTGCCAGTGTGCAGTGGGTAGAGAATGCTGATGTGTGCTACAGGTGTTGGGCATGCCTGCTAGTGATCACTGTGTGAGGCCTCCAGCCACCACTGCTGTTGTGGAAGCTTGCCTGCACCTATCTCTATCAGCTCAGGTACATTCTTGGCTGGAGTGCAAGGGTTGTTAGTGCACACACCTGTTGGGTCTTGAGTAGGATGCAGCACCTGGGTCATCTGCTTGCACCAGATCTGCATGCACTGCGCTATTGCTGAGGTTCCTCAGTGATGGCTGCCAATGATGGCTCTCAAAAACAATATCAGCTTGTTCGCAGCAGCTTCTTGCACCTGGACCCACAATTGCATTGGTAAGCTACCTGTGTTGACTCATATTAGCACATGCTTCATGTAAGCACATGCTTCATGCGTGACTTGACAAAGCTTGGTTGCATGTGTGTTGGTTACCACAAAGTTGCAGCAGTGTCAATGCAAAGTAGTTGTATTATAGGCTGTGATCCCCAATGTGCTGGCAAGTCTGGGCATGCCCAAAGCTGGCAGAAGCAACAATGCACCGCGGCATGAGCTCTTCCTGCGTCGCGAGCTCACAAAACATGATGACTCAGTACGAAGCAGGTGGAGCTTCACTCTTTCCCGCCTGCTGTGATGACCTGTTTGTAGCCGCGATTACAACCTTGACCTTGGGGCTGAGTGGTGGACGAGGATTGTGGACAGGACTTTATGATACATTTATGTCTGCACTGGGTCTGGGGCACTTGATCTGCCGTTGGACTGTCCACTAATGGTTTAAACAGTCAAGGCTCACCTACAATGTTGTTGAGATGTCCACAACTGTGTCTCCCTCTGTATCGCTGTTATNAGAAGAAGATGCATACATGCAGGCCTGCCGCAGGTATAAGGTAGAGCTTGCAGTCACAACAGCAATCAGCAGTAAGCAACAACTCCTCTCACTCTGTAAGCCGTATGACAGCTGTGCAAACCATGGCGCTGTTTGAAAAATTCGTATACAAAGTCCTTATGCCATATATTCCTACCAAAATCCCATACAATAAGTGCATCACACCAGTTTTTGCAATGGTGCAGGGTTGTACGGCCACTACACAGCTTTTGGAAACAAGGAGGAAGCCAGTCAAACTGTGCTCGAGCGCAGATCCAACCTCGAGATGCATCAGTCTTGAGCTGTACAAATAGTCAGGACTTACTTGGTATCAGCCTCAAACGCAGGTCCACCAATCAGGAGCTCATAGGTGAGGATACCAACAGCCCATACATCCGCAGGCTTGCCATAGTTGGCAGCAGCCCAAGCGCCTGACATAGGCATCTGCCCTGCTTGGACATTCTGCTGCTGGTTCCCATTGCTGTCCTGTTGCTGCTGATTGCTTTGCCCATTTGCTGCAGTTNAGTTGAGCTGCAGCAGTCAAGCTGTGCTGAGTGATAGACCTGTTGTGAAGCTCCAGAATGTGCAGTCGATCTAGTCGTTCTTGATGCAGTATCAGGGCATGTTGCTGCAGGGGACAAGTCAATTTTCAGATACCTGAAGCTTGGGCGCGACCGTGATGCCTTGGACGTCAGATTTCTTGTGTCTAGCATACCGGCGATGCTGACACACATACATGAACACAGCCAGCCTGACTACCAGCAGGCAATAGCAGAGATATATGCGCTTATGAAACAGCCCGAAACCGAGTTGAAAAGTCTGGCAAGCTTTGCTGTGTTCAGGAACTGCACTGTAAGGCAAGCTTGCGGGTCTTGGAACAGGAAAGTATTCTGTGCCAGCTGTGTTGCAAGGGCAGCTAGCTTCTGCTGAGTCACCTTCTAGCTTTGCAAGGCCCAACGTAGCCGTGCGTGCACACAATGACAGGTCAGAGATCAGACAGGGACATCATCAGCCGCTACACAGCACACCCCTGCAGAGATGAGTGCGACATCTTACCTGCATATGCCAAACTGCGTATGTGTCATAGCTGCAGGCTGACCAATCCCCAGAAGTGTTATGTAACGACTTAAGAGCATACTCANCAATTAGCGATGTTCTGAACTTGTGCTGAGGCATAATGGTGAACAGGCAGCATGCTCTCTGTGGCTGCAGGTCTTCAACCAAATCAATGCGCGCAAGATCAGGGATGAGTACAATGTGTTTGATGGGCTGTGGGCCAGCAAGGGCTTCCTGTACATCCTTGCCATAGAAGTCATACTGCAGGTGAGCAATCCATGTATTTCATGTCTGTTGCTGCCTGCAAAATTATAAAGACCATCAGCTGAATACAATAACACATCAAACGCTGCTTCACGGCTTGGGCCATTTGTATATATGCTGATCAGAGAAGGCCACGTCTATGCAAAATCTACAAGAGCGACACAGCACACCTTACCCAATGTTCATGCTACACAAGCAATACAGTATGACGCTGTGCTTGAGCCCAGCATGTGAGGCAGTGAGAGCTTGCATGATACCTTGTGATNTGTGGTGGTGCACTGTACTGTGATTTGCAAAGAGATTTCTGACACTATGCAGATCTCCGTGGATGCCATACATCCTGAAGAAGACAATTAGAACAGTGACCAAATGTACACAAGTTGGAGTCGTAAATCTGCTCAAGGTTGTTGAGCAGCTTGTAAAGCTGTGCAGCAACAACTATTTGGCAGAGATGATGCAGGTACAGGCAAACACTATCCTAATGAGCAGTGTTGTGTGCATTGCTATGTGCAGTGCTACAGCAATGCTATATGCAGATCTGCAGTGGTGCAGTGTACGTGCCTTATGTCGTTGCTCTACCATATCATGCTCTCATGGTGTTGGATCCAGGCATTCATATAACTGGACAGATATGCTTGTCATTGCTTGCCAAGGACTCGTCAAGGAGAAACATGCCTTTTGATTGAGATGCAGTCACTGATGAAGATGGTCACAGAACTTGAGGGCGCCATGGCCAGCCAAACAGATGAGGAGCGCAGAACATGGCTGATTCAGCAAGGTCAAGTCCTGCAACACATGAAGCAGAAACTGCCAACAAATTCTGAGCTGGCACAGGTAGGCCATGCATGTCCAGAATGTTATGTATGCTAGTGTATGTGTCAACTTCAAGACATGAGATTCTTGTTATGTCATGACCCAACACAGAGTTGCCAGACCGCGGCACAGAACGGGAATGAAGCATGTACAAGCTGCTGTGCAGGGAGGTGGCACTGCACTGTATACACAGCATAAAGGGCAAGACTTGTACATGCATCATTACAGCAGCCGCACCAGACAACAGGCAGGCTGCGGAGACATGTAGCATGTTGACCACTGCATGTGTTTGGCTTATGCAGCTCATACACTGCCTGACCATAATGTGCATGCAGGTTTGGTTCAAGCAGCTGAAGAGTACCCACAATCAGTGTTCAGCTTTTCAGCTGGCACTGATGCTGATTGCTGGCGGGTGCATCAGCAGGCTGCCTTTTGCAGAGTTGTTGCAGGTAGGCAAAGGCTAATGGGCATGAATGGCGTGACCAGCGGGTTTTTAATGTCCTGCCTCAGTGTCCTGCTTAGAGCATCCTGTGGTCCTGTGTTGCATCATGTTTTTCCAGCCCCAATTGCATCTCTGCGCACAGCCGTGCACAGTGCAACAAAACATGGTCATTGGAACTTGTCACGGAGACACACATTGGATCAGGCTGTATCATCTGCTGCGCTAATTGCACAAGCAACCCTGCAAGTGTTGCTGTAACAAGTGCAAGGTCCCAGCATGGAACTTATGTGACGTGTCCAGTCTTATACAAGTTCTTGCAACATCCCCTTCCAACTGTAAGGGATGCCAATAGTGTCAGATGTGTGTTTCGCTGCAGGGCTTAGTGGCTGCTGCATTTCAAGCAGACCAGCAAAGGCACAGTAGTGTCTGGCTAGCCAGTCTGCCTGCACTGCCTGGCCCTGATGGACACAGTATACAGCAAGCACTACTCCAATGCATTGGCAACATATCAGCTTGCCCTGGCAGTGGATGGGAGGCAACTGCAAAGCCCATGACTGCCTTTGCTGTGGGACTGCTGGAGAAAGGGGCAGTCAAGGCTGCCGAGCTTGCAGACCTCTTTGACAGTGAGCCTTACTGCTTACTCATGCTTGCTACTTGTGCTCGCCAGCAAGCTAGGTGGCCCGGTAGCTGCCAGCACAATGCGCAACACACTTGGCGCTTGCACTGGAGGCTCCTGCTTTTAGGCTTGTGCAAATGCACGACCCGTGGGCTGCACCNGCTATTGCAGATGTGCACTGCTGCCAGCCAGCGTCAGTAGTATTCACACAGTGCAAGGTGAGCTTGTGGTTTACCTTGTTGACANGTTATGTATGCTGCTGTGTGCTGCAGAACAGGGCAGCAGCTGCGCACACAACAACCTCAAGGCAACCTTTCCCTTACTTCTACTGTAGCATGCACAGCATGCACTTCCACTGTGGGATTTCTTGCACAAAAGCCCCACNCAGCAATGCCTTCGGTGGACCTTGCAGCCACGTGCAACGCCGGATCCAGGCGTTGCTGATTCCAAAACTGTTTTTTGAACAACACACTTGGCTGCAGAGTTGGATGCACAAGTTGCTTTGCTGCCGGCGGTTCTGCAGTCTGAAGACGCCTCACTTTTAGTAGACTACCTGTCTGGGGTCTTTTCTGAGCAGGACTGGACCAGGCCTGCCAAGTGAGTGAGACCTTGCAGCTTTCTATTGTGGCGTGATGTTGTGTCATGCATCTATTTCATTCAGTGTGCTGCAGATGCACCAAGTATGTTGCAAACTCTCAGCTCACCAAGCATCCCCCTCCAGGATGGCTGCACTTTCAGGAGTTGATGCAGCAAAGCACAAAGGCCACCCCTGTAGCACTGGAACAGCAGGACATGAGCAAAGCGCTTGCCTCTATGCAAAACCATCTTGCCACCATCCAACAAACAACTTGCTTGCCAGACGCAGGCGACAGCAAACTCAGCTCGGTCTCAGGCTTTGGCAAGGCAGACAAGCTGCAGTTGGTTCGCTGCTCAGTGTGTCACAGCTTGCTCCTCAGTGCAGCCTTCAATGGACACTTACCAAATTGTCGGCCATTCCAAGTGCCTGCTAATGTCAACAGCAGCAATATTGCACAGTCTGCTGCCAACGGTAAAGCAGCTTCAGCATCGCATAAGGCTGGCTCTCAAGGCAAAGTCAAGAAGATAATGCAGGGCAGAGGCAGCAAGAAACCTCCTGCAGGCCCTTCACGCTTTGCTGTGGAACAAGTCAAGCAAGAAACGCAGCAGCCTCTGCCCAGATGCTTCCAAGCAAATGCATGCATGGATTTGCTAAGCAGAGAGTCCCATGCACAGCTAGCCTCAGTGCCAAGCAATCTAGCATCAAGCATCAAGCCAGAATCTCAAGCACATTCAGGTCTGCATTCTGCAGTTGGTGCTGAGGCTCCTGCAGGGTATCCTCGGCAGAGTACACCTGAGGCAGCCAGCAGAAGGCTAGCCTGGACATACCGTCGTAATTTGTCCCGCAGCAACCCTGATTTAGATGTCATCAACGACCCAGCAATGCCACCACGGTTCCCGTACAGCGCTTGCCAGCTGGCACGACGGAGGAGCAGGTGACGATGCTACTGCTTGTGGAGCATTCCAAAGCTACATACGCAGCTATCATGGACCTAAACATGCAGTGTTCAGTGCTGCAGGGTCCTGTATCATCCCTTTGCAACCTGAAAGTGGCACTGAGGCACTCTCCATGTCATGCAACACTCCTGCCTTGATCACAATTTGATGAGTTCAATCAGCTGGAATGCCCCTGCAGGTCTGCATCTCAAGAACTGCCTCACTTCCTTATGGCAAGCGCACCAGTGCCTGCCAAGCTGCAGGATCTGCCAGGACAGGGCAATGATACTGGTCACAAGCAGCCAAGTGCATCNTTGAAATCAATCCTTTGAGCATAGAACTGGTTGCAAATTGGCTCACCGACAAGCCAAATCCGCCCTGCGCGCCAGAACTCATGCTGAGGTCACATGTTCATTGATGGCATCTGAAACCTCGGAGTATGAAAATCATTTGGTCAATGATAAGGCTGTGCTCATTTGCTCAGAGGCGGAGCAGCATGGTAGCATTGACGTGTGGCTGCTAATGCTCCTGGCTGGCCTGGGAACCCGCCGATGCGAAGCTGTGCGCAAGCTGCTCAAGAAGAAGTATGCAGAAGGCCATGCAGACCATGCCTGGCGGTAAGTCAGTACCAGAGAGATATATACACGTAACAGACACCGCATCATACTGCATCTTTACAGCAGCAACCTCATCAGCTAGTNCAGGATGGTGCATGCAATGCTGATTGAGTCTTGGTCAGCGCATCACAATCTTGCATAGGCAGCAGGACTCGCTCCCAATGCTATAGCGTGCGTACAGAGGAATAGTTCCAGCCCAGCGTTTTGAGAGCTTTGTTCTTGCAGCAACCGCAAAATGTTGTTTTGCTACACAGTACAAGTTGAGCCTTGAATGCTGCTGCCAGCTGGCTTGAGTATGTGCCCATGCCATGCAGGGGCAACTGGCACTGGCAAGACAGTGTACATCAAGTCACAGATCAATGAGCTGAACACAGCCACTTACCAGAACATTCAGACAGCCTTCTCTGCCCAGACAAGTGCCAATCAGATCCAGGACATCATTGACCTGAAGCTTGACAAGCGCAGAAAGGTAGCTGTTTCAGCACTACCATGAGTCCTGTTTGTTTCAGTTGACTTTTGCGCAGAAGATGATGACAAGCGTTGACTAATGCAACCATGTATCTGCTTGAATGTTGCCCTGAGGGGCTATATTACACACAAATGGCATTCGATTGACAAGCTGGTGTCAGTGCAAGGCTTGATTTAGCAGCATATCAACCCTAGGGTGAATGTACTCTGATCACATGTATCTATAAGTACATGCCACATGTCATAAGCATCAGACCCAGGCACTTCTTCAAATGACCTGTAGCGTATGCCGTACATCTTGCTGCTTGGTTGTGAGTCTTGACTTAAGGTCTACACATTTGCACCGTGCAGCTGCACAAGTTCCAGCTAGGCCAAGCAATGATCAAGCCTCATCTACAGTCATGCCCCGCATGCTGTCTTTGTGAATCATGCGATCCTATTGTGCATTAGTGCTGTTGTGAGTGCAGGGCATATATGGCCCACCCTTTGGTCAGAAGTGTGTCATCTTTGTGGATGACCTAAACATGCCTTCTCTGGAAACCTATGGGGCTCAGCCGCCAGTGGAACTGCTGAGGCAGTGGATGGACCACCAGGGCTGGTATGACAGGTAAGCTGCTGCAGCTTCTGCTGACACACCTGCTGCTACAGTTGTGGTGTCATCACGCGATCCTGCAGTTGACACCTATGTGTTTGCACGCTTGTTGACTGATGTATGCAAACTGTCCAAACAGACACATCAACAGAGTGTCAAGCAGAATGCAATCAAACGATTGATCTCTAGCGCAAGAAACATTTCTATTCTGGCATCAGGCAGACAGCTATGGCCAATGACACCAGAGCCGCATGACCTTGGAGACATGCTGCAAAGCCTTGTGTATGTATAGCAAATCAGTCACTGCATGCTATGGTGCAGATCCATGCAATGTGTACCTCCTGATGAGCCCCCGGGTCCAGACATGCCCTGACCCATAGATGAGCCATCTGGCAGGCCCTCTGCAGAAGCCCCNACCCCATAGGAGATGCTGCACAGGTGTTGATACCATAGGCCTCTCATTGCTATGGCGCACTGCTATAGGACAGCATTGCAGGACTTGGCAGCAGGCCATGATAGGTCATGACAGGTCTGTGACGCCATCGGTAATACAAACGTGACAGGCACGATGGGAAGACTCACCATCATAGTTGTCGACTGTCTTGAGAAGGTTAGGGTCTCTGTAGGACAGGTAGGTGAACATTCCGGAATGGGAGTCGAAGTCAGAGAAGCCGCCATAGGCGCCGCCTGACACTCGCACCCTGTCCCACAGCCATGTCGTCCCAAGGTACTTGTTGATGACATATGAGGAGCCATGCAGCTGGTAGCCTGCGTCCTCATACAGGTTGGCTGCCTTGCCCACATAGTTCACCTGCATGCCAAGTCCATGTGCTGGTCCATGTGGCTCCAGCAAACTAGCGTCCAGAGTCAGCAGCTTCAAATGTGCGTGTCATGATCTGAATTCTCACACTGACCGCTCTGTCAACACCCCCAGGATTGCTCAGTCGGCCCCTAGAATACACTAGTACTATATTGACTGATTGACAATTTGGAACAGGAAATGTTGACAGATTTTGGCACTTCAAGCTGATCATGTCAGAGGATTTATATACGCTGTTGGGAGTAAACTGCTGGCCGTGTAGCATACAGCCTTAGTATCAGGCTGTGTGGCAGGTAACAAGTACGCAGTAAGGTGTATGTGCATTACGTGAGACATTGCACCAGCAGACAAGAATAATTGCTGCAAATTCAAGAGCACTGCACATGATGCGCTACCAATCGGTGTTTGGCATACTGACACTCATATCCAGTCTCCCTCCTGCAGCTTGAGAGGAAGGTATACTTGACTAAGATACTGGAAACCAAAAGAACTGAGCGCTTGAATCTCAGCTTTCACTTTTGTTTGCACCATAATTTGAAGCTCTTCCACCCACTGAGGGTTGGCTTTGACAAAATCTTCCTCCATCTGCATGAGCATCCAACAAATGACACTGACAGTGTACAAAGGAAGACAGTNAGATATAGGTCTAAACCCTAAACCCTGTCAGGCCCAGCACACAGCCAGCAGGATGCTATACAGTGTGCTTGCACCCAAGCAGAAGCAGAAGAGGAACAGGCGCCGTGATGCACGCATGTATGATGACTGCCGCAGGTGAGGCATGGCAGAGACTGACCTGAGGTCAGCCAGGTAGGGGGGGAGCTGGGGCTGGCAGCTGCCAAAGGGGTCTGCGGGGACAGGCTGTGCTGCTGCCACACTTGCCTGCACCCCAGTAAGTCACATCTCAGCCATAGCTTTAGCCAAACACTGTCTGAGGGTGTGTACATGGTACAGTGTACAGCTAATGAGTGCTGTTGTCACACCTCAGCCACAGCTCTAGCCAAACGCTTTCTGTGTGTAACATGTGTGTACAGGTACTGTATGTAGTTGATGTGTGCTGTCATACATGTGGGTACGCAATCACAGCCCAGCTGTATGTATACTTTGCACAAATAGACACTGCTACAACACAGTCCAAGGTACCTGTCCATGCAAACAAGCTAGCCTTTATGACACGCATATCAGATATTCATGTGCAGCACAACAGTACAACACTTTGAACAAGGCAGAATAAACCAGATGCACTTCCCAAGTCGTGAGTGTATGCAAGACAAGCCATTATGTGCTATGCATTTGAAATAACGCCTTGTCTTGCATATCCTCACATGCCTGCTTGTAAGACTGGAGCATGCTGAACGCAATTGGCGGGNATACATAAAGACTGTAGCTGATTTACATTGTTTCCCATGCCACAGCATCATGTGCCTGGAAACTCAATTCTATCACAGCTTGCACTGCTGACTTACCTGAACTTGGGTTTGTGATAGCAAAGCATGTCTGGCATTGCAGGGGAAAGGCAAGCAACCAGATGGATCAGCTTGTTGCATCTCTTGAGGAGAAGTACAGCAGCACTACGACACGCAAGAGCAAAAAGCTAAGTGCAGATCCCCCAGATGATTTGACAGATGAGCAGTTCGCAGCTGCAAGGTATGGTGGGCATGCTACATATCCCATGTTCCATTGCTTGATGTGCTGGACCATGCTCCCACAGAAAACGCCTTGATATCATATGCAATGTCTGTGATGCAACATCNTGAGGGCTTGCAATGATCTGCATGCACAGGGACACACCTTCATGACTTGGGATGTGACAAGTGTGACATCTGATATCCAGGTGCAGAATCTGATGACAAGCCACATTGGTGTGACCAGGCCTTTCCACAACTTGTATTTTGGGATATAGTCTGCAATCAAACAGGGCCATAATTAGTCAACCATAACACAGAGTGCCCTCAACAATCATTGCCCATTGCAGGGACATAGCACAGGCAACAGCATAAGCTTTGACCGGCAATGGCACAAGCTTTGATGTCGCCAGTACAATGTCATTTGATACAGAGGTACAGGGATGGTGAGGATGAGTGCAGTCACAAGATACTTGCCTGGCACATGCGTGTGATATGACACCACCAGCGGCAGGTCCAGCAGCTTGGCATAGAGGATGCCAGCAAAGACAAGCAGCCCCGGGGCCCCAGGAAGAAGCACAAGGTTGTTGCTGATGCTGACTCAGAAAGCAAGGGACAACCAGCAGGTGAGCAGACAGGGTTGTTATGAACCTTTGTTTCTGAGCATTGTAAGCTGGACTTGACTGACCATGTGAGCAGAGCAGATCTCCTCATTGACATATACAGTTATGGCATCGTTATCTTCTGCCGTGACTACCTGAGAATATACATGCTTGTGGTGCCATGCATGTTAATGACATACTGAATAGCGCACTGTGTGCCACGCCCTGCAATGTGATTGCAGGTGCTGTCAAAGCAAGCAAACCTGGCAAAGGGCCAGGGAAAGGCAAGAAACGTGGCAAAGTAGCCAAAGCAGAGACGCCAGTCCTGAAGCGTTCCAGCAGGAAGCGCAAGCCACCCGCATCTGCAGATGCCTCTCCAGTGCAGTCTGCACCCGCCGTCACACATGACAGAAGCATCAGGAAGCGTGCCTTGGCTGCAGCATNTGTCATTTGACAAGTGTCATGCATTGCTGTCATGATTCGCTCATGAGCTACAGCTTTGTCATATTGCCAGTTGATATACATGACTGTATACCAGTGCAGTGCTCTGAGTAAAATTACTGCAGCTGCAACCCAGTACACCACTCACGTGAGCTCATGCATGGACAGATCTTTAGAGTGCATGTTTCGTGGATTTTGCGCTGTCAGACGGCATTCTGTGACCCCAGTCGTGCATCATGTTCTCAGTGACACTTGATTCCAACGAGTCGATTCACGCCAACTGCATACTGGCATGCGTGACACCCATGTATAGAAGGACTAAGACAAGTCAGTTCTGGTAGCTCAGCGACTATTATAGCTAGGTAGCTGTGGCCATGGCTAGCAAATAGAGAGTTTGGTCACAAAACTTCAAGCCCTGAGCTCGCTGCACCATGCAGACTTGTTCTGTCTTGGCTGATGTGCCGCCTCCTCGTATAAACACGTCCCAGTTTGCGTATATTCTTGAAACCAGTAGTCTTTCTAGGCTTTCGGCCGTTACGAAGATACGTTTCGGCTCGACTGAACACCGCGCCGAATCGAGGAAAGCATGTCACTCTCTGTTTCTGTCCCTTTTCTCTTGCTACAATGCANCGGCAGCAGAGGCTGCTGGTGTTTGCGATGTGGTGTTTCCTGACAAGTCCGTCGTAACAGGTGAGTCAGTCCTACTATACCTGCTGCCCATGCTTCCGAGTCTATGTGCACAGAAGTCAATGAGGCGCCAGACTTTGACTTCACATGCAACAGCCCACTCCGCACAGCACAGCACTGCATGTCAGGGCGCCTCACATTACATGACAGCACTGAAAATCCTATAGGAGCTGGGCAGAGCCAAGCAATTACAGCAGAGCATGTCCACTTCAGATCTGACCATTTGCTGTCCTGACACCATTATTAGGATCAGATTCCTCTTGTTGCAACAGCGGCTGTGATTGCTAAGCAAGTAAGCCCAGCTTTTGCTGCTCAACCTCACCTGATGTAGTCAACGATTTTTAGGTCAGGTCTGACATCATCCACATGCTGCTTGAAGTATCCCAGGGCAGTAGTCTCGCCAACTTCTCTGGACCCTCGGTCCAGCTCGCGGTCTCCAGTGATCATATCCAGCAGGCTGCTTTTACCCGCCCCATTTGGCCCCACTATGCCGATACGCTCGCCTCGCGCAAAGCCATAGCAGAAGTCACAAATGACCTGGCGAGCCCCGGCTGAGCATGCTGCATCCTCCAGAACCACCACCTTGGTCCCCTACACGGATTGCAAGCAGTGGAGATATACTGTGCTGAAGCGCTGTGCTGTGGTATGCTGGTCTTCACTTAGTATCACCGCATTGCTGAGGCTGTCCCCAAAGCGTGGACGATTTGAGCAAGTTGCGGGCGTTACAGTGTGCAGCACGTATAACTTGATTCGCATTGCGCCATTGCAAAGCTATACATTCAATGAACAGATGAGAGGTGCATAGCCAGTGTTGTTTGTCTGTGCAGAACTTGAAGAAGAACATGGCAACAGAGGACACGGCCATGCAACTGTATGATCTGCAGCGATCGGAACTCATCAGAGATCCAGTGACCAACACAAAGGCTCTCATTGCATGGTCCAAGGATACAATCGTGATTTCCTTCCGTGGCACAGCCAACAAGCAAAATGCTTTGCACGACATTCAGGTGCCCAGAAGTCCTGTATGCCTGCTTTGCTGCTTACATGCACAACATGCCTAGCCCAGCGTCACAAGTTCCTTTGCATGCAACCAACCAAACTGCTGCTGCATGTCACTGGCGACAGTGCCTGCTCCCCAAAACATTGTAGTATCAAATAGAAGAATCGTTATCAAANTTGCACCTGCACAGCTGCTGCAGCTGGGACAGGCGTTCTTGCACGGACACATGCTGTGACATGACANGCTGCACATACACCAGCAACACTGCATGACCTATTGCGTGTCACGCATGCTGTGAACAGTCTGACGAGAGTTTGTCAAGGCTGCGTATGGTGATGTGTATAATCTGGCATCGAGTGCTCAGTTGCTGGTGCCAGTGCTGAGATTGTTGCTGTCCAATTTTGACCGCAATTCAATATTTCATGAACAGGTGGTCTCACGCACAGAAAGCTTGCACGCATTGTGAGCTGAAGTGCAAGCCATGTCATCAGCCTGGTGCAAGGCACTCACCAGCAGCACGCATGGCACATTGTATACGTGCTGATCTGTCTCGAGCTTTTCCAGTTTCTCATCTCATTTAAAGCATGAGGTGACATGGTCTTGCTGATGCATGCATTCACTGCAATCCAAGACACCTGAAGGGTCCATCTCTCAGGCGTCAATCAGCAAAGGTGACAATGTTGACCAGTCTCTTGTCATGCAAGGTAAACCACCAAAGCTGCCAGCTGATCGCAAGCCAGGGCCAGCCTTCCAAGTGCTGGATGAGCAGCAAGCTTCTCTGCAGAAAATGATGGCCAGCATGAAGGTGAGCTGCGCTGCGCTGCCCCCACATGCAAACACTTTGCAGTCACAGTGCACAGTGTCAGCTAGTCTAACTGCTGTATGAGAGACCACTTGGAATTTCATTGCTGTGTGTGACAGATTGCATTTATCTTTGCTGAGGTCAGGCCCATAGCTGTGCTGCCGTGCACAAATGCGCACATCAGGAGAAAGCTGATAATCAAAACTTCTGTGTACAAGGAAGACCTTTGTCAGAAGGCCTGGCAACATGACATTGTGTCCAGAAAANAATGCCATTTCAGCAAAGCAACCGAGGATTCATGCCAGACACTCTGTTTAGATTGTTTGGCAACGATGGGCACTGCTGTACTTGCAAGAGCACACATTGTATGCAGTTTGTGGACTCAGAAGTGAGTGATACATTGCATGGTCAATGTTGCCCATCCTGCAAAATTGCATCCACAATACCTGGGCCCACTTTGGCTTACAGTCACAGCCATTGCCAATCCCTGTGCTGTTGCTTGTTGATGTCACAGGCTCATGCCATCTCGAATCGCAGTTTGCATTATGTGGTCCCTTCAATGTGCCTACATGTTCACAATTAGTTTGTGTGATACCGCAGGATTGTATGACAGCATCGCTTTTCCTGGCCTGCAAGAACAGACTCTGGACTATGCGACAGACAAGTTACTGTGGGATGATAGCTTTCAGCAGGAACTGTTGCACGGCCTTGTCAAATTGGGACACTCTGTTGAGGCAGCCTTTGTTGGTGAGCCTCAAGACATTGAGGGGGTGTACAGCAATGGCAAGTTCACAGTCTCCCTTGGGGACCTCTTTGCTGGGGAAAAGAAAGACTTGTTGGTCAAATTGCAGGTGAGGCTTCATTGCGCATCACGCAAGGTCTAAAGTTTGCAGAAACTGTGCTTGCCAACCCAAGTGTTCACACGTTTTTGTCNGGACAGGCATGATGCATGAAGCCATCAGCCGCTCCCTGCTATCAATGGCGGTTCTGCTCATGAGGCAGGGCGTGGACATCACGGACTGTCATACTTCTGGGACAACGGTGTCGTCTCCTCTGCTTTTGCTGATCAAGGCGGCTGAGGAGACACAATCTGTAGTATATTACATGTAGATGCTGCCTGCACAGGATAGTACCATACTGATCTGCTTGGTTGCTTACCACACAATCAATGGTGAAGCGTGACTTTGTTGCATTGATAATATACTGTAGCTGATAAACACCAGACAGCACATTGACTCACACCTTGCGCTGCATCACCCAGCTGTGCACTTCAAGGCTAACACAACACAGCTTGCTTTTCACCATGGACACAGCCACTGCTTTTGCCAAACTGTTTCACCAAAACACTGCGTACAACATATTTGCACTGCATCCCACATTGCATGCTTTGCCTTGGCCGGTTTCTGAGGATGACATGCCATTCAGGAGGGATGTACCGCAACAGGTGGGTCTTCAGAAATGCGGACACGGCTGCCAGGAGACAGATGTGGGCGCACTTGGCTATAAGGCACTTCCATGTCAAAGTCTTCACAGCCTTCCTGTTGCACAGCAACTACATATGCTCTTGGCAAGCCTGCCAAATTCCACAAGCGCCGCTTGATGGTGACAGGCACCCACGCCTCTGCCTCACAGCACCACCACACTGTATTCCTGCATCACCCCACTGACAGGAATTGCACAGGCTCAAAGGGTGTGTGTTGCAGTGCATGTAGCAGGACGCCGTCAATGTACTGTCATGATCAACATTGATCGTGTCAACACTGAAGCACTACATAGCTTGGCTACACACCATGATTGTGCATGCCGACTTTGAGCTGGGCTGTACGTCACTGACAGGGCTATAACTCCCATCAATAAGCATTCAACCGTATATATGTCTAGCATGGTTTGATGCAAGTACAAAACAATACGTTGGGAGGGCGTCATGGTGCATGCCTCTTCCACTGCTGTTGCACAGCTTGTGCAATTTGTTGACATTGTGACCATGTGTTCATTGATAGGTGCTGCGGGTCCAGAGCGTCCAGAGCAAAGTGCATGACATGCCAATGTCTGGTATGCAAGACAGTCTCTCACATGCAAGGCTTGCGCCTGTAATGCTTACCCTGGCCTGGTGCGATCTATCTTGCAAGGGCCCTCCAGGATGGGCTGTTCCAGTGGACAAGGCCCCAAATAGCCCTTGCCCTTCCAGAGTTCTGCCCTTGCCGGGTGTGGTCCAGTNGTTGTCAACAGCAATTCAGCAGCAGCAGAAACTATCGCAGGTGCTTGCCCTCCTCAACTCTTTGTAGTGATTGTATGTCCTGTGTGATGTTGGACCTGGTGGTTGCGCTTTGACCTTTTGGCCCACATGCCCACTTGAGCCACTCTGACAAGAAGCTGCAAAAGTTCAAGTTTAGTACCTGTAGGCGGAACAGCGTGAGTTGCTCAGGACATGCACAGTGGCAACACTTCCATGGTGGTCCAGGGAGTGTTGGTGCCTGGTTGATAGTTATTGTCTAGCGGTAGAGCTCAATAGGAATTGCATCACACTTATCTGCGTGGGTGTTTGTCCCAAGGATGTAGTCAGATATAAGTGAGTTGTTCTTCAGCCATCGTGCAAGCGACAGTCTTCTGTCTGTCTGCTCGTCCCAGAAAGCTATGGCACGAATGTGGCTACTTAAGGCATGTTGACAACACCCAATATTGCCCCAAGCTTTTGCATAACAGTCATACAAACCAGTGCTGAGCTGCGGATCAATGTTTGGCCTAGTCCACAAGTACATATAGACAAACATATATACCTGTGTACATGCAAAGACTGTATGTGCAAGATGCACTACTTGTACGCATTGATGTCATAGAGTACAAACATGAGCGTACACCACCAGCAGGGCAATGCAATCGTGCTGATGTGTAATGTCAGGCAGACGGCAGGAACAATTGTTTAGTTGTGTGCAGGTGGCAGCCTTGGCATATCAGTCCAAGTTCACAGCAGGCAGCTGGCGCTTTCTCACCTACTTTNGTGCCCTGCTCTGTGGGGTGCTTTCTAGCCTGGTAGCTGCTGAGGATGGTGTTCCGGGGGTGGAGTGAATCTGAGACACAGCTGGGGATAGGTTTGATGCTGCTGTTAGGGACGCCCAGTGAGGTAAGGTGGTGCTGGGTGGGTGCATGAGTGGTTGCAGGCTGGAGCGCGCCTGCTCTGGNAGAGTATGCACTGCATGTGCTGTAGCAGCTGCCTGCTTACTGCACTGCTCGAGCTGCCGCCTGATCACCGCTCCGGCAGCATATGCTAAGCTGCAGCCTGCCTGTGGGTTCACTTGGCCAAGGTCCACACCAGCAATCCCACAAGACAGGACCCATGCATGACCAACTAACACACAGCAAAGTCATCAAAATGTCAGCAACAACGGTATTTGAGTCTGCAGGCACACATCCAGGTTCCTGGTGTGGTGGTTGTTTGCACTGCCATTCTCGGTGTGGAATATTTACGGGTGGGGCACACCATTTGTTTCAGCCATCATCACATTCCTCCTTCTTGGTGTAGAGAACATTGGGGTTCAAATAGAGCAGCCCTTCCAAGTCTTGCCCATGGGTCCCATTGCTCAAGGCTGTGTCCGTGCTGTCAGGGAAATCTTTGCGCATCACAAAGGTTTGTTTCAATGATTTCTTGATACAGCTGTGACACAGCGGAATTCTCCGCGAAATAGCTCCACTGCAGATAGTGCTGTGTTCTGCTCCTGGATGTATGGTAGACACTGGCAAGAGTGCACGATGCCTGCAGTCCACACGGTCAAGCTGAGCGACTGCTTGGCACATGCTGGCCAGTTTCATCAGTTACAAGGCAGTTGCTCAGAGTCAAGGGNAGTCGCTGAGCTGCTCACTTGCCTGACCGTTTCAGACTCCCGCCAATAAAGACACATCTAATTTGAAATGGCAAACGCAGCTGTCAAGGTAAATTGTCATTGCTGGCAACCAACTTCGAGCGCACGTTCGCTGCCCTTAGGGCTGTTGCCCACCACGAATCACAGGTAGTGTCTGCCTGCTGTCCTTGACATGTATACCCTAGCACTCTGCATCCTGCACGTGCTTACACTGGTTCTCTTGCTGGCAAGGTCGACCTGAGCGCTGGTTGCAGGGTTTATACATGCAAGGAGCGGTTGCAAAGTACCACACATCGTACATTGAAAATTGCATACCAACAGCTGCAGGCTGCAGCAGGGAGTGTCTGCCACCTCTCAAGCAGTGCTTGAGGCTATAGCCCAATTTGCTGCACCCTGCATGATCCCAGCTTTTTACCTATATGCAGCATGGCTGCTGTGAAGACTCCTTGCAAGGACTCCTTAAAATTGCCTGCAAAAACTAATGACCTTTCCATAGCTGACATTGCGACAGCTCCAGGTGATGTGCAAATTCCCATCCGTATCAGGTGCCATGCTTAGCCCCTACAGCCTGCACACGCAAGGCATGGACACTGTGCATGGAAGTTGTCTGTAGTGTACACCATCAGAGTGGTTTCGATGTCACCTGCATTTGTTCAGATACTCAACAGACTTCAACTCTTACACTTGCACAATAATAGCAACACAGAATGCCGCCTCGTTTTGACCGTAGGCGCAAAGCGGCGCCATATTCTCGTGGCAACGTGCAACCTACCAGCCAGCAAGTGNCAGGTTCATATGCATGACCCTTGTTTCACCCCACAGCCATTGCATCAAGTCTGGCTGTAGAGCGTGCAAAGCCAATCCACACAGTGTCTTATAAGCTCCTGCTGTGCACCACCAGGAGCTCACTAGGTGTGAACGCAGAGCTTTGCATCAGATCACAAATCAGAAGCCTGCTAGGCAGCTTTTCAGTGAATTTGAAGGTGACAAAATGGGGTGCTGTGCAGAGAGAAGCTTACACTCAACTGATGCACAAGCATGCTGAGCTGCAGCAGGCACTGCAGGCGCAGAAATCTGCTGCCAGTCACAGTGCAGTGTGGTGAAGTAACTGGCAGAAATCGAGTCCAGAGCAATGCAATGCAGTGTCACCACACAACAAGCAACATTAGCAATGTTCAGGTGCATTGTGGTGGGGATGTGCTTGCTCACTTAACAGCTTGCAGACGTCCTGAAATGGCAAGCCAGCGATCAGACATGTGGGGCAGATCACGCACCAACTCCCCAGAACACTCGGCCAATGAAGAGCAGCGCAACTGTGCTCTTTGCGGAAGCCTGAAACACTGCACCAATGCAGAAGGCAGTGCCCGCAATGATCATGCTGCCCTTGCGCCCCCAGTGCTGTGTGAAGTAACTGGCAGGGATTGAGGCCAGAGCACCAGTGAAATGCATAATGGCAGAGTATGCCTGTAGAGTGTGGTCGTTGTACTTGCAGTAGAAGCTGCTGGTAGCATTGCCGGTTGACGGGAAGAACCAACGCGAAAATTGTGCCATGGACTCAACACNTTTCTCCATTCATGCTGCCAGCAATGCAAGGAGATGCATGCCACGGGATGAAAACAACAAAGCACTTGTTGCTGATGCATCAATCAAACAAGTTGTGTCTGGCTGCAGGGCTGATCTGGTGCTCAGTCCTGCAGCCGCCAGCCTGCTGCTGACCTTGAGAGGAGTGCAGACAGTGGTGCTGAGCACCCTGCCCTCACCGGTCAGCAATCTGCCAGAACTGTGTGCTCAATTAATGCAACATCTGCAGAGCAAGCCTGTTGCCGAGGCAGTGCAGCTCCTCAGAAAGAGTGACAGTTGTGGGTTGAAAGTGTATGGGCTACTGTCACATAAGGCTGCAAGCAAATGAGAGCGCTGTTTTAGCTACGTATCTCTGAACACAACAGATGTAGTTATGTATGTAGCTTTCAGGCAGCACACTACCCAACCGGTGCATGGGAGAATGTGCACTTGTTTCACCATTCCGGTTCTTTGTAATGTAGTAATCTCCGCAGCTGAAGAAGAGGCGGCCAAGTCGCTTCCTCGTCGCCTACTCATAGCTCGTGCGCCAGCAGAGCAAGCGCTCGAACACTGACAGTGTCGATCTTGCGACCGCTTTTGTGATCGTCATCTGCTGCTGTAATTGTGATTGATCCAAGGCAGCTGAAAAGACATGGACACAGTCGTGACCCCACTTAAAGACTTTGCCAAAAACAGTGTTCGTCTGGTCAAGAGGTGTACAAAGCCTGACAGAAAAGGTACAGCCGGCCGCCTCACTTGTCTTTCCTTAGCACTTTCACANTGCATCAACTTGTGGAACACTGGTGAAGCATCGCTCCGAGTCCAATGCTGCAATGACTGATCAGCCTGGTTGCGGCCTGCCCTGGTATTCGGCACGTCCCCGTCAGGAGACATGCATGTCTATATGGACGTGAATCATCGCTGACTCAATGCACAAGGAGCATTGGCATCCGCTAAGCTCGGGTCATCACAAAGCACGACACTACACAGCTTCATGCTTGATCTGCATGCATACGTGCTCTTAGGATCAAGCACACTGGAGGGATCTCAATGTTACTTCCCCTTCTGCTGACTTTCAACAACTACGAAGGTTACCAAAGTCACTGGCAACTTCCCTCAACATTGACACGCCAAACAATTGCCTGGCGCAATGTGCAGAGCTGTTACTCACGCGTGTTGGCCTAGGCACACACCAAAATATGTGTACAGCAGAGCTTGACCATGAAGGAGATAAGCTTGCCATACATGCATGCAATGCCCTCAGTTCAGTAACACATACTCGCAGCTGACATGAAAGATTGAAAATCATTAGGCTACGTGAGCCTAGAATCTTGCATGCAAGCAGACTTACCCTGCAAACCTCTTCTACCCACAATACAGAAAGTCACCTGCAACCTGCAATGACTGTCTAAAGACGCCAGGTTGTAGATGCCTGCAGTTCTGTTACTGCTCGCAATAATACAGGCAGACACACATCAATGTCCCCACTTTGAGTTCCTCAATTTTTATCAGACTTTTCCACCATACTTTTGCTCCAAAGCTTCAAGTATGAAAGCAATAAGCACACAGTACATAGGTTCTGCCTGCGCCTATAGACTTTGCCTTGACTTATGACCCCAAATCACAATGCTTCACTAGTACATGTCTTCGCCACCTTCAGCTTGTCCCAAGTTGCCAAGCCCAATTGCAGCGAACAAAGAGAATCCAATCCATACCGCCAAGCCAAACCCTGCAACACCGTACATTTATACAATCTAATCACACATAATTACATGCATCAACATAGTATTTTATACAACATACGTACTAAGCTCAGGGGTCCTGTAAGGTGCACAACACTATGACATACACACAAATCAAGTTGCTGTGCACAGAAAAAGCCTGTTGCAATTCATTGCCTGAACAGTGACCATGCTGCAGCGCAACAAGACCACTTCGATGCTTAACATCTGCCAAACCATGATGAGGAGGTTTGCGTGAGTCATGGGCAATCTGATTACAAAGCATCACGCCTGCGATGCACCTAATGTACTAAACAAGCTTCTTCTGGAACAGCTCTGGAATCTGGAGCTGTTGGTGAAGGAAGGCTGGAATCTGGAGCTAGGTCGAATGTGACATGTGATCACGAAGCCTCCATTTTCGTCAGCTGAGGCTGAGATGCGGATGGCCAGTGCCCACTCAGAAGACCTGACAAAACTGCGGCCTACACTCAGCACTGCACTTGGGGATAGACTTGAATCAGGGCTACGTTGCAATCGTCAGCCGCACGTGCGCGTGAATTGACTGTCAGAATGTGCAGTTGTNGGGTGTGATGTGTGGCAAGCAGTTTTGTCATGATGCCGACTTGACCTTGACATTGGCCTTTGTACTACTTCACAGCAGCAAATCACAAGATACACTCTGCAAGAGTCAGTGGCATGAATGGAGTATGAGACCCTCAATGGGGAGGACACGCTTTCCCTGCAATGACCAGATTACAGAAACACACTAGGATACAGGCTGTCATGCTGTGCAAAGCTTGTACAACAGCAACAGATTAGGTGACAACCTGCAGAAGTACCATTGCCAACATATGCTCCAGGCACATGAAAGGCAGCGGCAGCAGTGGGGGTGGTCAGCAACCTTTGAGCAAGTCAGTTGCGCCTTGCACTATGCACCTCGCATTCATCTGTCCAGCAGTTTCGAGACACAGTGCATAGTGGTGCACAAAGTGGTGAGCGGAACAGCAGCTTAAGATGGCTGCACAATACACAAGCCCAAGCCTCCACAGCATACAGCTAGACAGGGCCTGAACTGCTTGTGCCACGTGATGAGGCAAGGAATGTGCAGAAATCATCGGGATGCGATTGCTGCACATTGACTCATCAGCTGAATGGCTTGATGAGTAACCTTGCAGACAAGGCAGACAACATGCAGGAGGCATCTCAGTAGTCGTGCCCAACAGACACTGCCAAGATGAGCATCGCAATGTCACTGGGCCAAATGGTGCAGTATCAACTCAAAGTGCTGTTGTCATTGCTACAAGGATGATGTAGAAGANTTTCTGTAGCTTTTGAGGCAACATTATGTGGCTGCCATTTTGGCACAACTTGTGACAGCGTGACAGTAGTCCCGTGCTTGTCAGGCTGCTGCCTTGTATGGCAGATCAAGACAGGGCACAGTGCACGAATCTTGGCGACGAGGAAGCAGTGTTAGTGCAGAGCATTCTCATCAGAGCCGCATATGGAGGCATGGCTGGTGATGTCAGGATGCTACAGGGCTATGCAGACAGCTGGACCAGCAGGTCAGCATATGTGATAACATTGTCAGGCTGCAGAGGCCCTCATGTTGCACACTGACGCAGGCCCTTCCAGGGAATGTATGGGCTGCGCACAAAGCACGTACACGAAGTGTTTAGTTACTGTAATATGATTTGCCAAGAGATGTTGAGTGCTGAGGCTGTGTGTTGCTTGTTCCTGAATGCTTGAGGGGGGCAGGCCTGTGACAGATATGCACAAAGGATCCCCATGCATGTCCTTTTGCGCTGGTTGCAATGCTGTTGCTTATGGTCTGCTGCCACAGAGTTTTGTGAGTGCACACAGCTGCCTTGGACAGGTTTCGAGGCCTCAAGACGCTGCCCAAAGCAAGTGATGAGGAAGGCACAACATCAGGCGGGTCCTGGTTAGGCTACCTGCATCGCCTGTACACACCCCACGGCCTCTGCGCAGGTGATAATCTTCCTTTGCACAGCTTCTGTACGGGGCCAGTATGGTGGTTTTGCTCTAGATGCAAGCAGATTTGTCGATGCGTTGTTATCAGGAGAGAACACTTGATACTTGTTGAGACTTGTAAATAAACCACTTGGGGTCTGATGTAACACCCTGTTTCTGCTGCAGACCAGTTGAGCCTCTTGCTCCTGACACCTCTCCAATACACTGATCTTCCGCTGTCTGCTGTGGATTTCCACATCAGCAGCATTATTGAAGAGCTCTTGCAGATACCTCGGGTGTCGATGGCTGCTGAGAATCTCAGTGTCAACAGCAAACAGCATGATTGCATGACCTGATGCGCTCACAAGCTGGTGGGCACAGCTTGCACACAAAGTTCAGCAACCATGATAAACGGCTTTTATCTTTCATAAGGCTNGCGATTCAAGGATGCATACCTGTCACCTTGTTTGACAGGTTTGTTTTTCTTGTCTCCAAACTGTACCATAACTTAGAGTAGGGAAGAAAAAGAGGAGAGAGTAGCTCTATGACTAGTGAGTCATACTAAGGGCCTTCAGCGTGAGTATGCACCTGCAACTCAGGACCTGACCAGGTGATAGCTCAAGGATTGCACTTTGTACTAGCACAGCGGTGCAGATAATCCTGCATGATTGCTTGCTGTCACGCCGACACCGCAGTGACATCTTCAACAGCCCCACTGNGTGATAGCTGAGCAGTAGATGGTGCCTGCAAAGGTTGACAGCCACATGACTGTGCTGTGGGTGTTGGGCTGCCTGAGTGGCACNTAAGTCGGCACGCACAACACATACAGACAGCTGCACATAACAGCACTTCTAGGCACAATCAAAGGCCACCACAGCAGCAGTCTGTGGCAGGGCAATGCCCAAATGCCCGCAGTTCAGCTAGTCAAATGATTGCTACAAATGCTGGGGAACAGCATTGTATGAGCTGCCACTTCATCCTGCAACCTTCTTATGCTGAAGACATACAGCATGTGGCGCACTCCATGCTGCCTAGGATGACTGCGTGTGTCCAGGCACTGGGGTCAGATGTTGACATTCATATTCAAGAGGATGTCAGCAACTTCATTCATGTCTCGGTCACCCTTGGGCCTTGAGTGCCTGAGTGCAGATGAGTCATCAATGTCCATGGGCCCAGCCACCATGTCATCCTCGTTGCCAGATTCCTCCATCTCATCCTGAGATGAGCTGCTGACATATGAGTTGAGTGCCTCTGCCTTGAGCACCCTGCACAACAGTGAATGCATGAGCTGTGGTGTCTAAAGAGCACAGCAGTCACTCCTGACACGTGTCCATGTGCCCAAGGTGTTGCATACCAACAGGACACTGGTTTGCTCATGTCGTCCTTAAAGCTGCCCAGGCAAGTCAGCGACTTGCTGCTTAAGCCTGACAAAGTGCCAGATACTGCCTGCTGCTGCAGTTGCCAATTTCTGCCCAACGTACAGCTGGCACTGCTGTACTGAGCTGACAGCACAGCCAAGGCCAACATGATGCTGCCCTCACAGTGCTGTCATACCATCACCACTGCAGCAGGTGAAGACTCGTACTTGTTGAACTGAGGGCCCATGTTGCGGCTAGAAGCACCCCCAGGGGGGGTGACAGGGGGGTCAGCAGCACCGCTGATACTCTGTAGCCTGCTGGGCTGCACTGAAGAGGAGGTACGGCGGGCACGCACATGCAAGCCAGACCCTGCTGGCGCCGAGCCTTGCACNAGTGCCACGCCATGCTGTCAAAGCAGCAGTGAATGAAGCACTGCTGTCATCTTCGTTGAACTGTCCATCTAGCAAAGAGGGCCTAGCAAAAGCTGATGCACCCGCCACCTGAAGCCACATTGTCTATTCAGCACTAGTCAGATGCTGCGTCAAAGTCCAGGTCCATGTGTAGCTTGATTGAGATGACCACAGCTCTGCACAATGCACAGTGCCTGTTGCAGGTGTGTCATGTACAGATGACTCAGGCATACCTCATTACAAGCATTGCACTTCCATCTACTGACCTTGCACTGCAGGCCAGAATGTTCACAGTGCAATTTATTCAGGTCTTTGCATGTGGCGCATTTGCGCAGTCAGCAACTGGCACCGCCTGTTCACATTACACCTTTTGTGGNAGCGCAGACAGGACCTTCTGTTTCTGGTCAACTATCTTGTCAACCCAGCTGAAGATGTCCTGGACATTGAAATCCCGATGAATGACAGCGACATGCAGCCAATGGTCCTTTTTGTAGCAAAGCCAAGGCTGGCCAAGCAGATGATAAAGAACCTTCCAGACGTTCAGGCTTTCACACAACAGACAGGTGTCGGCAGGGACCGCCTGCCAAGCTTCACTACAGACAACCTGACTGTATACTCTGAAACACAAGCTCTCTTCTATGATCTGATGACAGAGCGTGTCATGGAACTACTGTTCAGCCGCACAGCATTCCAGTCTGCCTCAAAGTATTTCAGATATCTGCACTTCAGCACAGAAAATCCAGAGGGCTCCACTCGCTGCAGCCTCAAGTTCTCCTTCCTACTACCTCCCACTGACCAGCTGCAAGACCTGACAAAATGTTTGACAGCAGTGCTGCACTTCATTGATGTAAGTTCCTGCTCTGTGTCCGCTCCCTGGTTCAAGCTGAAACATTGCAGACTAGCTATGCAAGTACTGTACAGAAATGATTTCTGATTGTACGAGATGCCACGCAGTATGACAGCAGTTAGGCTTGTGCTTGTCAAAGTCGCAGGTCTTGTTGTGGAACTGCATATGGCCAACAATTGTCATGTGTGCAACAATCGAGCCTTTTGTAGTCAGGTGATGCAAAGCTTAGACAACAGTGCATGTTCGGAACGAACACATTGCATTGTCTGCAGGTTGTTGGCAGCCATCAGCTCACAGCTGAGCAGAAGGAGAAGGCCGCCAAGCGGCGGACCAAGCTTGAAGCAAGCACCAACAAGGGCAAGGCAAGGGAACAGCAAGAAGCGTACCAGCTGAAGAAGATGGCAAGGCTGGAGGAAGAGAAGGTATGCCTGCCAGACAGCGTAATGCAGGCCCTGATTGCAGCTGGAGTGTTACTGACAGCATAATCTGCGAGCAGCATGATTTTCCATAACTTGTCGATGCATCTACTTGCATGCATGCTGATGTGGCGATTTTATCACATGCTGATGTTTCACATGCTGAATCTACCTGTGATAGACGTGTGAATTCACAGGATCTCTCAAATGCTTGACAGGTTCAGTGACATACGCTTGCCTGCTGCTTGCTCAATTGCAGCTCAACAACAGGTGTCCAAGAGCCTTAAGTGTGTAGCAGCTGTCAGCTTTTCATACGACATTTCGATGGCTGCACAAGCATGTATCAATGTGTACTTGGTGCTGTAGGAAAAGTTGAAGCGAATGAACCCTGAGCAACGTGCCAAGCAAGAGGCCAAGAACGAGAAGAAGATGATGAACAGGGCAATGAAGAAGCGCATGATCCGTGCTTGAATGGCAAAGGAGGTTGTGGCNGCGCTCTATACAAACTGCTGTCATGCCAAACAGTGCATGTCACGTGGAGTAACAAGAACGAGGTTTTGCACATGCACTGGTGCTATAGTTGCAGTGACAGGAATCACTTGCAGATTNATTTGCATGCATGAATGGACATATCAGCATCACTGATAGTAACAAGTGATGTCACGTCCATTCAAGCTGTGATCAAATGCAATTGGCCAAGATGCGTTGCATGCTTGGGCAGAACTGCAGGATCAGCTTGCATCTGCATGCATGAGGGATCACATCAGCATCAGAGACCACAACTTTGTTTCTTGCACAGTCCCTTCAAGCCTCCAATCACAGCCCACCTCAGCGCTGTCTGTACAGCAAATTGCGCCTCAGCGCTGACGAATTTTCTTTTTGTGCGAGTTGACTTGGGCAAGGCACACCTGCTGCTTGATCTCCTCAGCAAAGCCATCAATGAGCCCCCATGCATAGCCAAAGTCGGTGTCCTGTTGCAGCTGAACCTGCACTTCAGTGCTGCTGGCTGCAAGGCCCACTAGCTGGTCCAGCCTGTGCTGAACCTCCGCCAGTGAAGCGCTCATAATCGGGCTGTCAAAATGACCTNCACAATGGCACAGTCCATCATTGCTGAAGAGGCGCTGCATGCAAAGGAAGCCTACAGAACTTGAGTCATGACTCAGGCGGGACATTGCAGTATGCAGTAGCCCCGCTGAGCCAACACCCGCTGTCTGGCAGTGCATTGACAAATGCATGCAACACAGGGCATGCAAGATGTCTAAACATGGATGCAAGTCAATCACCCATGAATGCTTAGTGCATCTGCTTTGCAGCTTCAGCACACCAGACAGGTCATAGGGACTGCATAGTTCTGATGCACTCCATGTGCATAGAGCACGTCAACAATGAACCCAATTGTTGCAGGCTCCTGTGTTGAATTTGTATAGCTTGCAATTTGTTGATGCATTGTGAGGCCTTGCTGCCTTTACTGCATGTAACGGNTCAAACAATGACAGCTTGTCCCAATGCTGCTAGGCCCAAGTAGCTCAAACTTGAGATTGGCTTTGGCGCCATCTCTAAAGTGGTTCATAACTTGAACAGCGTAGCAAACATTTGGAGTCAACGGCCGTTGCATTGCAGGCTGATGCAGTCAACAATGGAAGCCCAGTACGACCCCATGGGGACCATGACCACTCCCCCAGCGCAGCAGGCAGGGTTTGGCCNCAGCATGTGATGCACTAAACACTGAGGTTTGTTTCTGACAGGTAAGACTGTTCAGCAAAACAGTTGCTGCCAGAACTGCACCTCGCTTGTCACAAAGACTATATTGAAGGCGCTTTTGGCTTTTCGAGATCTATTCTGCTCTGTCTCCTCTTGCAGGTAGTCGTCTGACGTATCGCGGTTTAGCGATCCTGCCCGAGCTTCGTCACTACGCTTTGTGTGTTCCTCAGTTGTAGAGGGATGCGCAGCGACGTAGAACACATCAGCCTTTCTTCGTTGCAAGTCATGCAAGTGCGTGTGGCCGTGTGCGCGGCCTTGAGTTTGGCGTGCCTGCAGTAAGAGCCAAAGCGNTACTTGCACAGCAGCTGAAACCACAGCAAAACATTTAGTATGTTGGACATTGAATTGATGTAACTAGGCTGCAGCTAGTGCGTACAGTGATTTAAAATCATGAAACTTACCACAGTAAAACAAACCAAAGACTGCAGATGCTAGCTGAGCTGTTGTTGGCTTCTCTGTGAGAGATACATGGACCGCTAACACTGCAAATGACGCCACAGCCAATGCTGCTGTTGCTCTGCCATTCGTGATGTGTGACCAGATGCTGAGACCAAGACAGAGGACTGTGGTGAGAGCGCTGACAACACGTGAAGGTGGTGTGTGTCCTTCAGATGCGCTTTTGGAGTTCATGAAACCGAAGAACTCCTGCGTGGCTTGATATGCTACAAGACAAACTGCTGAGGTGAAGAGCCATCCCCCTGCTGTGATAACAACTGCGCCTGCTGCCCCAAGGACTGAGCCAAATATGACACGTAGCGCAAGGCTGCCTAAGCCTTTGCCTTCGACCGGAATCTCGGGGAGGGGCAAATCTGGCAAGCCTGTGTCTGTGCTAGCATTTGCAGGTGTAGCTGCTGTTGCTGTTTCTACTGTCTGTTTTGAGAAAGACTTGTAGGGTCTGCGCGTTGTATGTCTACATCGACTGGCTGTGCAGCCGCTCCTTACGCTTGCGTGAGCACCTACGCACTGGCCACAGCGCTCAAGACACCGCGGGGCTGATGAAGGTNACACAAGCTCTGCTTGCACTGCCAGCTGATGCAGTTGCAGCATCATTGAACATCCCAGCTTCTCAGGTTGCCTTGTTGAAATCACAAGTGCCACAAAACAGATTTGTTGGAGGAGTAGCAGAGTGCGTCAGCAGATGTGCCAACAGCACCAGCACTGCCTCAAATGCGGGTCGCAAGATGGTCTAGAAGCTACATATGGTTCACCAGCAGAGGATACATAAAACGGTGCACATGAGCGGAGGCAGTGTGATCTGACAGCGCTGCAGTAGCAGTCTGGGCCCTGCTGCCAATTGGCCCGCTCAGCAAGCACTGAAATCCAGAGTCTAACAATGCAACCTGACTAGATTGACTAGTGTTGTGAGTTGGTCATGAGTTGTGTTGCCATGTATCTCTGGATCAGTTTCGACTTAGATGATTGCTGTGTCTAGTGCAAGGGTACCTGCACCCAAATGTTCCCAGAACTGCTCACATCAAGTGAACGCAGGAAGCTAAGCACAACAAAAGATAGGTGCAGTGCACACATAGGTTTGTGTTAGCATCAGCATGTCATTCATGTGATGTGACGGCATATGTATGAGTAGCAGCAATGGCCGGGATCAGCGTGCTATATATTGAGATAGGACCCACATTGCCTGTGTGGCTACTACTTTTACTAATGTATGCACCACCACTGATACCTAGAGACTGCCTGAACTAGCGTTCATTAGCAACAATGTTTGCACGAGNACAACCAGCATGTCCTCAGCAGCGAATTATCTACGCCTCCTAAGTGAGAGCCTTGGTTCTGTCGCCACGCTCACTGCGCAACATATGGTCAAAGCACAATGCATGACATCAGCATGTGGTGTGTCACCTCAGCACGGTTGACAAGTCAGTCCTAGCTTGGGACGACAAATCTGCACAGACTTCAATGTACAAAAGTTTCTACTCTTGTACAAAACATGTTAGGAAAAGAATGAAGAATGCCATCATCTTTGTAGGTGTTACACCTCAAGCATCCTGCCCTGGGCAGGAGGGCAGCCTCAGGGCACTTCTGCACCAGCAGCCCTGCTTGACGNTGCAATAAAGTCTGGTCTCGGAGCAGTTGTCACTTGACCAAACATGGAGCTGAAGTTCTGGTAGTAGTTTACCTGCTGGCTGGCCACAAAGCGTGTGACCTCTAGCTCACATCACCACGTACGCGAAGCCTCTGCTTGCCAGATCATCGTCCTCAAATGACCGTGCTGCACCGAAGCTGCCCGTATGCCACGCAACACACTTGNTGCTTCACACAGTTGCTCATATATGTGTGTGCACAAGCCGGCTTTCCTATGCATCCCTGCATGGCTGTAAGTTGTGGCTGAACTGTGAAGAGGTTCAGCATCTGCAGCAAGAGGATCATAGCAGCATACTGGTTCAACTCAAGCCTGCGGTGTGGTGCTTAGCTGCTTGAATTACAGCTGGGCATGAGCTCAGTCAGTGAGCATCACTAACCACAGCTGATGGGGACAAAGAGTGGCTGCAGGGCTGAGAAAGTGAGGCATGCACATGGGCCAGTAAGGCCTCCGCTTTCTGTAGCAATCAAGCTCATCAGATTTGAGGGTCGACGNTCTTGCGCGTAGTTAGAGAGTGCGCAGACAGGAGGTCATGCCCCAACAGCCTGCTCTGATGTCGGCTTGCTGCAAGCGACAGAGTGTCCCGCGTTACCAGGCTCCCGGGCGTGCAGCCGGTTGCGATCAACCAAGTTACACCGCGTGCTCAAAGGGAAAGACACACGACAAACTTGTGGCTGCGTCTAGGGTAGAATAGCTCAAGCACTTTAAGGGCGACGTAGCGATGTTGCAGATTGCGCATGCAACAATTGTCGTGAATGATGCTGAACGAAAGCGATGCCTGCATCAATGTGTTGCTGGTTCTGAAGCAGCAACCCGAGATGCCATGCAACACTTACATGTCTTGACCTGCCAGTCAAATGACTGTCATGTAACCGAGCTCACCATACCAGTTAGCATGCTATTGGATCTAACATTGACTCGAGACCGTGAAGACCTTGCAAGAAAGCCGTACAAGGGACCACTGCAGGTTGCACACAGTCACAAGTGTGCTACATGCTATTCATCGATCACGATGATAAGCACTCAATGGCATGGAGAACCCAATCATCTGTGACCGGTTCGCATCTAATCAGCATTGCATTGGGGAATGATGCAGATGCTGTTGTCCTCGCTGCAGGGTTTACGGAAGGAGCCCTGCACAGCCATCCTGTGCAGACGCCAGGTACGCTGTGAGCAACACATAAAGTACTATTCAAAGGAACTCTGTTACACAAAATATGCTTGGTTGGGTACATCAACCTACAGTCAACTTCCCTNGCCTGGACCAGCTCACTGAGCAAGCAGCTGAGGCCATGCACTTCAAAAGGTGGCCTGGTTGCGTGTACAGCTGGCTGGCCTGTTTGTGCCGTTGCCAAGCTGACAGTGCATGTAGCACTTACGGTTGTTGCACTCCCACCCGTTGAGATGCACCCAATCTGCATTGCACCTGTTGCAGGGCTAACTGTGGTTTGCAGCACAGTCCCAGACGCCTGCTGCTTGCCAGTGGACAGCATGATGGGTGCTGAGATGTTGAGNTCGGTATGTCCTGAAAACAAGCAGAAGTCATTCTGGCAATTGTGCACAACACAACGTACACAAGCTTGGTACAGTACCTGGAGGAGTCTTGGGTGCAAAGCTGTCCTTTGTTGCCGCATCCTTATGACAGACCTGCATGGCGGCAACGTCATTGCCAACCAAGGACTGCAGCTTACAGTTGTACAATCTTGCCTTACTCTGCTTATAAATAAGTCTTCCAGGATAGCCGTCACAATCCTGGCTTGCAACACTGCCCTCCAGTGAGCCATATCCTGTTTGAGATCATGGAGGGCGCCTACCTGGCATGCATGGTTTGGTTAGATGTGGATCTCACAGGTTGTTGTGCAATGACACAACGTACTTCAAGTATGTCTTAGTTGCTACAGAAAGCATGTAAACTAGATGATGAATAGTACCAAATGTGTTGTGTTGGATAGTGCACTGCAGCTACAGAGACCTACCCCGGACAACTCCTGTCGAGCCAGCTTGTTACAGCTTGTGAGGAGCAGGTTTACGGCAGCGACCCAATCCTGCAACATGCTATGGTCTGGCCGGCAAAAGTGACTGCTGATGAGCAAAACAGTGCTTGCCTTGGACTGTTCTAGTTGCTCAAGGCGGTCGGGAACCCCCACAACAGACTGTGCATCTGTCAGAAGCCTCAGTGTGTCTCCCAAGACTACACTGCGGCGCCACTGCACCAAACATTTTGCGTTTATTGGTCTGCACACCAAAGATATAATCTCTGCTATGGAAAGCAACAATGCAGTTCACCTGCTGTTGCAAGCTTCGTGACTGAGACCCCAATTGCACTTTAGCTTGCTCAAGGGAAGAGCGCAGAGTGTTCACATGTGTTTTGCAATTTGAGAACAACTGCAAAATCTGACTATAGTTGTGAATGGCCTTGTTGAAGCCATTATGGTAGCCCTGCACCACCTCATCCACCAGGCCTTCTATGGTGTCTCGCTGACCTCGCAACTGCAGTCCGTGGAGGTGGTGACTTTCTGGCGCTTGAATACAAAAACAACTTCCATCAGATCCCTGAGGTTTTGCTACATACTTCATCCAATGCTGCCTCTGCGTCCACAGCGCTGAGGATATTCAGAACATGCCTCAAAGAGTCGAACCGGAGATCCTTGAGCTCAGCTGGTATTTTGTCCAGCTCGTCATCCACAGCATCCCAGTCTACTGCTTGGTTTTGCGACTCTCGATGCAGCGAGAACGTCGGCGAACTCATGAGTCAGCTTTGTCACAAGCGAGCAATGTGCGCAAGGTGCAACCGCGTCCGGTCTGCCTTCCAGACTTGATATGACATTGCTCGGGCTTAGGCGCGTCAGCTTACCAACGTATGCGAGTACTAAGGCGTTGATCAAAGAGNTGGCACCAAAATATTGACTGCCCTGCAGCCTGCCACAAGAAGCAAATGTAGTTATTCTAGAATTCAACCAACATCAGGACAGGAGTGGAGCGATGGAGGCTTCTGTGCTGAGAGGCGCGCCACCTGTGCTTTGATGCCTTTGTCTGTTTTGCCCCAATGCCAGTGAACGTGAGCCCCTTTGGCTGGAGGGGTAGCAGATACTTGGCTGTCGGGGGCTCTGCAATGCTGGAGGGAGAGAAGTAGACATCAGGGCGGGGGAAGTGGGAAAGCATGTGAGCTGCTGAAGCTTCAGACCTCAGTGCCCCTGCAGCTGGCCAGGAAAAAAGTTTACTAACACACAGGTACACAGTAACNCGTCTGCAAACACATGTGCTGTCATGTACAGCACAAGTTCTGCACATGCTGTAAAAGCTCACATAGCAAGCTTAAACAGGTGCCAAGTCAAGGACTTCATTAAGCAGGCCATGTGACGTCCATCTTCACATGGTTTTGCACATCAGCATGAGGCATCAGGGAAGGTGTGAACAACGTGTTGACATATGGCAAAGCCGAGATTGCTGCCAGTAAAGTAGGTAAGCACAGAAAATACGGGTGAATATTTTGCCTAATGCAAAGCACAATCTGCAGATGCCAGAGCAGCAATGGCTTAGTCACGCACACCTGTGTCATGGTTCTCTATGAAGGTGATGGCGCGGGAGGGCCACATGCCCATGAGGCCGGGGGGACGCCCCTGCCCATCTACCAGCCTCCAGTACTCCCTCCGCCCCATGGCTTCCTGCAGAATTCCTGCATCAGCACACTGACAAGTGTCAGCCGCATAACTTGCAAATGCCCAAGCTGGTCACTTTAGCTGGTCAGGGATGCTGCATTCACAGCCTAAGCATGACCTGTGCTTAGACCGTCATATGAGGGTGATGGCTGCTATGCATAGCTGCTTCTGCAATGTGATGAACAAGTGGGAGGTGTTGTGCGTGCATGATCATATACAGACATGCAGTGCCAATCTTGAGTCATGTTCTGCATCATGTTTGGCAGACAAGAAAGGTCAAGCTAGCAGGAGGGAAATCTCTTCTGCCATGTCACTCCTGCCTGTTTGCTATGATCTGGACTGCACAACCTCCTGACGTATGAGCAAACACGACTAGCATAGTACCTTACCACACACAGCGTGCATGACATGCAATGTCAGCCTGGGCTCCTTGCACAGTGCTGTTACAGTGCTGAGCACACGGCACAGCCAGGCAAGCAGCAGGGATGCAGTACATGTGTTACACGTAATGCATGTGATATCTCATACCTTTGGAGGTGAAGTCAAAGGCAGCAGCAGTACCGCCGGTCTGATCACACCAGTTGACAGTGCGCTGCCGGTGAGCATCTTGATTGTAGTTCAGCACCCCATCGGTGTACTCGCAGGTGTCCCAGTACTCNATGATTACACTACCACATGATTGAACTTGAAAAAAATTGGTCAGTGATTGGCCTCCTGTTGATCCTCAGAACTACTGATTGGAACCACACGTAAGCAACACTCTTCACGCTGCATGTATGTGTTTTGCAGCTGCCCTACTTTGTGCACCACACACAATCTGGCTGTGTATTTGAATCGTGTGTGAGACTGTGCAAAAGTGTCTTGCTGAGGCTTAGCTCAGGTCCCAACGAAACTTGAAACATGGGCACCTTTGATCAGCTGCATCTGGCAGCGGCAGAAGAAGCCACCAAGCTGAAGCAGGCCCAAGCCCTTGAGCAAGGCCAGGCCAATATGTTGGTCAAGCAAATTGCTGCACTCAAGAGAGACAACCACCTGCTCAAGGTTTGTTCATTTGTATGCATGATCTGGGTATGTACATGATGATGCAGACAGGAAATAAGCCAGCCCTGTTTGTGGCTGTGCTAGTGTTGGCTGTGGCTGAAATACTTTGCCCGGCTTGGGACTTAGCTTGCCAATGTGACAATGCATTATGTTCATGTATTTGGCACTCCTTTCAAGCGTTTGAAAGATGCAGGCTTATCCTGCATGCTTTAGATCTACCATCTGGTCATTGTGCTCAAGCAGGCAGGAAGCGCATGCAAGCACATTTGTTTGGCCTNCAAACAGTTTGTGTACATGCAAGCCTGAACTCGCTTCATGCAGGACTGAGCCTGTACATGAGGTCACCAGTTTGCTATGCACACGACACAGGAGACGCGAGCACAGAGTTATGAGCTGCCAATGCATACCATTGCACACGAACAAGCACAACCTTGTGGCATCAAGTGACAGCAATAGAGGCAGAGCGTGGCAATGTTGCTGCAGAGTGGTACACAGATGTCAGTACAATATGCTTGCTAGCATACTGGTCAGCATAGAGCTAGCGCCAAGGCACGCGGCAGAGAGAGTACTCTACCTTCTTGCTTCAGCACCTTCAGCCACACCCAACAACTGGAACTGCTGCCACTCCTGTGGCCAAGCAAACATTGCGTGAAGTGGTGTTGTGCGAAATTGCAACACGCTGGCATATGCATTACATAAGCAAAAGCGCATTACACGTGCATGCCATTGGCATCAGTTGCCACTGGCTCCATGCACTAACATTGACAGACATGTTGTGTGTGCTTGTGGAATGAAAAGGGCGACTTGCAGCAACATCAAACATGGCAGACTATGAGACAGGAACGGTGAAGACTCAATGCTCAGTTCCCAATGTAGCTACACATGCTATCAAATGACACGTTCAAAGCCAGCTATACCAAGCAGCAACATGATGTATGAAATAACATGACACATGCAGGACACATTGACCAAGTGATGTCAGTCTGAAGGTCAAGTCAACAGATGACTGAAGCAAGAGAACAAGATCAACTTTGTTACCGGCAGATTAGACAGAGCTGTCTCATCAATGTCGAACACAACCAATNGATAGGTGCATTGTGTGATGTTGCAGGAGCTGATGAGACTAAGCTGACCAGGGAGGCACTGAAGTGGCCCTATGGCGAGTTTGAGATCCCAAATGAGGTGTACGACACCTTCAGCGCTGCTGGCAAGAAGGGCCAGAAGGCTGAGCAGGAGTGGAACAAGGTATGCTGCTGGAAACTTGCCCTTGCAGAGCATGATGCACTGCGCCCTTGTGTGTGAATGACACACCAATTCGATGGTGTCTTTGCCCTCTTCGCTATTGTGACTCAATGGAAGACCACATCAGTTTTGACATTGGCCTCTGTGCCTTGCCTTTGTCTTGTATCCCCCTTGCAGTTCGGGCCATGCTTGTGTCATTGGGAAGACAAGTGCTTTTTAAACTTCCCTGCGCATTGGCCAACAGTTCCTGCCTTTTGCTTCCTTTTGACTTTCCTGTGTGATGGGTGCTGCTTCACTCTCTGGCTACGGGTGTGTTCAAACAGGACATTCAGTTACATTCAGGTGCATTGCAGAATAGGATGTGTGCCCCATTGCCAACCCTGCCCTTGTAAAACTTTAAGGCCCGGGAACCAACATGAATCTGTAGTGGTGACACCCTGAATGTGAAGAGGGTGTGTGGCGAGAAAGACATAAGAGTCCCAGTAAAAGCTGCACTACATGCAAATGCAATGGCTGGCAGGGTCCACTATCAAACACCANAGGACCTAACGTCAGCATGTGTAGTCATACCATCCTTCACTGCAGTGACAGTGACTGTCATTTGTGTTTATCCCCATGTGGCATTGGACCTACCTAAAGCGCCACCGCTGCTGGTATCTCCAAGCACAACATGGTTCACCATGCTGCCAAAGTTGACGGCAATGGTCAGCACCACAAAGCCGCCGAAAGAAGTTCCAAGAATGTCAGGCCGGTCCAGCCCCAGTGCTTGTATCAGTGCCACTGTTGAGGATGCATAGCCTTGGACGGTGCTAGCTTCTGTGTGATTCATGTCCACTGACATGCCAATACCTGCACAGTGCAGCAAGGCTCAAGTTGTATCAGCTGCAACATACCCAAGCATTCACAACCACACAGATGTTTGTTGTTGCATATGGGATATGCAAGGGAGAAAGTGTACTGCGTTACAGCACTTTTAGAGCACTTAGCGTCATGTCAACAAAAGCTATTTCTAGGTCAGGGCGGATCTGCAGGCTTGTGCAGCCTTGCTGCTTTGCTGTTCGGGGCTACTNTTTGCCTAAGCTGCATTGGCTGCACCTCTGCAGGATGGGGTTGAGGTGACAGCGCACCTGTTGAGCAGCTTGTTTGCTGCCTGTGCTGCATCTGAGCTGCCAGACATGCTGGAGCTGGCGGAGGGGTGCCACATGCACCTGGAAGGCCTCTGGAACAAAATCTGCGGCAAAGGCAAGACCCATGCAGAAGAGAGGTGAGCATGAGCACCTCAGCATCTTTGGCATGTTGAGAGTGATCTTCAGCGTAACTTCACCCACTGCCTTGCTTGTCAACAGAACGCCTCGCATGTAGCCTGGCCTTCACAGTATGTGTTGTTCCAGCCCATGAATGCAGCTCAATATGCTGACCCTGTCTGACTTCTCAGCTTAAACAAGCAGTCACAAGCTGTAGTGACGGCCAATGCGTTATTGTGCTGTGCAGAGACATGCTTCAGGCGCACAATGCGCTGCTGCATGTGTATGCCAGTCACGGCAGGGTTGGGAAGGCAGAGCAGCTGTATGCAGGCATGCAGGAGCGAGGGCCAGACGTGGATGCCCTGTCAGCCGCAAGCCTCATTGCTGCCTATGCCAAGGTAGTTTGACAACATGTATGTCCCATNAGGCACAAGTTACAGAGCTGCAGCAGGCTAGGCTGCAGGACTCTGCCGAATGTCAGGTTAGCAATCGACACACATCTGGCTGCAATGTTGTAACGCACTCCCTGTGTCGCTGTACTTCCCACAGGCAGACATTGTGAAGCTTCAAATGCTTGTTTTCACCTGTTCTGGTTCTTCAGCTAGCATGGCTTGTGACAGCCATGACAACATCAGGCATGACTGACTGGCTACAGATTACCATGAGCTTGCACCTGTGGTCTGCGCCATAGCTTTGACTGGCTCAATGGTGGCTAGCTGTCTCGTNGTAGACAAAAGCACCTGTGCAGCGCCTGTGGTGTCCAGGATAGTCTGCATGAAACAAGCTTCGGTGCCTGGCCATGCACGGCATGTTGACATGGCGCATGCAGGAGAGTGGGCAGCAGAAGCAGGCAAGCCTCCTCCTGTAGCCAGTGGCATGGAGCTCCTGCTGGATGGCAACCTTGACATTCACCTTGAGGGCTTCTGCCACAGGTTTCTGGCTGACGGGGTATGCTGCCTCTGCACAATCTGTCAGCACAGAGTCAGCACTATCAAGAGTGGATGAGGTGCCATGCCATTGCACAATATTGCTGGAGCTGCAGAGCATACTACACACAGTACTGTGTTACCAACCCGACAAGGGACCTAACCGCAGGGGCAGCTGGGCACTTAGCTGTGCCGCAGTTTGTGGTGCTCCAAGCGCCCTCAAGCGCTTTTGCAGCTGATCTCCATGTGACATAGCACTGCATATGCTATGATACCGNAGCCTCCTTCACCCAATACGCGTATCTCCTACAGGCCAACCTGACAACATTGACAGCATGACGTGATGCAGCAGGCTGTTGAGCTCACAGCTGTTATTGTCACAATGCAAGTCATGACTCTTGGAAGCAGTGAACAGTCTGCCACACACACTGAACAGACAGAAGCTGGCTGCATATTAGTCATGACATGGCCAGTCATATGGCAGCAAGACCTGCTTCAGGCGCGGAATGACACTGTGAGTACACTCTTCACAGCAGCAGCACAGTTCCATGTCAAGCTACACACCTGTGATGAATGTAATCTGCATGTAACAGCATCAAGCAGCATGTTGCAACCCAACACACGCAACACTCTGCGCCCCTATATCACCCCACAGCTATACCTTATGACAAGGTTGCAACCTCACGGCATCAACATGATCAAATCAAGTACTGCACCACACATGAAGGACTATGTTTTCACTCATTTACGTCAAACAAGTTCAACTGGCGCCCATCAAGCTCATCTTGCCACACCTTGGGAGTCACTTGTACCAAGAAGACCCCGGGGACAGCTTGCAGCAGCAGGGAAGGGGCATTGGGGTCCANGCTGCTGCTAACTACAGTGCTGTTGGTAGAGTGTTGCTGCTGATCGGAGTGCTGTTGGCACTGTGCTGCTCCTGCAGGTTGTTGCTGCTGCTGAGTGCTTGTGTCATTCAGCGGTGNCCACAAGGAAGCCATTCAGCAAGCTGTTGGTCTGTTCGATGTGATACTTGGAGCTGATGTTGTGTATACAGCAGAAGCTATCAGCAGTCTGTTCACCACAGTACAAGCGTTATTATGCCCAAAGGCAGATGCTATGGCTCTGCTGTGCTACATTGTGAGGAGAGTCAGTGAACAGTCCCTGCAAGAAACAGCGAATGCACACGGCCTTCAAGTGTTTGACTTGAGCCCTGAACTGACTGTTGCAGCGAAACAGGTGTCAGAAAAAGACCTGTTTCGGTTCATGCTTTTGAAACGGATACAGTGACCTAGCCTTGACTTGACGCTGCTATATGCCCAGCCTCCACAAGCTATGTGAGACATACCAGCTGCTTCAAAAGAACACATCTCTCCTGCAATACACGCAATGATGTATACTGTACATGATTGAACATTCCTGCATACTTATAACACACAAACCCAAACACACAAGACAAGGTGAGGTTCTATTGAAATTCGAAGTGTGCAGATACATAACCTTGCTTCCAGGAGCTGTGCAGTGTCTGCAACTGCAGCTTCTGGTATGGGCTACTGTGAGGGTCATGATAAAAGCCTTCTATGCTGCCGCTGTCCCTTGACAGGCAAATGTAGTAAAACCCTGCTATTGTAAGACCACAGTCATTGCCAACATTCACAAATTTCTTTTCCTTCCACCTCATGAAGATGTATGGGTGGGTAGACAGACCAGGGCACCTGCAACATTGTGGTCCAAGTCAACAGCATTGCAATATGAACTAATCAAGCCCATGCAAGACAGCAACACACACTACTGCTTGAGGTCTTGATGTACACTTCTTGAAATCCTCGCTTGCAAGACACACCTGCCACAAGCTGCTTCAGCGAAGCCGCCAATCGTCTGAAACCCGTTGAATCTCCTCCAATGCTTGACATCCACCTTCTTCTCAGCACCCCACTTGGATGTGATGAAAGAGTGGTTGACATTGTCAATGATGTCACCCTCCCAAAAAGTTACCACAGGCGTCTTTGCTTGCGGCACATTTTCTGCCCGCATGCTGCCACAGACGTAGCCTGTTTGCCAATTGACCTCCTGCAGCCACATAGCAGGTTGAAGGTTGAAGTTCACCAGGAACTCTATTATGGGGCATCACATGGGACAGCACTATCAAGAGTTAGATCAAGCGAAGACAAGTTGTACAACTCACCTCAATCAATACTTGCACACCCCAGTCTTCTGACACATTGGCAGGCGCTTGTGAAACTCGCTGCGTGCCATCAAACTCTTGTCCTGCTTGCAGGTAACTACATGGCTCGGGCCTCCCAAAGTCCTACAGCATGTTCAGCTGGTGCTCTGAAAGCACAACGTGTGGTGTGCATTGTAGGGAACCTCCATCGCTCACATGGCAGTCAAGACTGTACAGACAATCTGAGCTACAGCTACCAAGCAAGAGCCCCTGGCACATCTTTGCAGCTTGCAGAGCATACCTGCAGCTCAGAACAGTCCATTGGACCGCATTCCTGAGACAGAGTGTCCGCAAAGCTAGCAGGATCCGGTCTGAGTAGATCATGTTGCGCGGGACACGGCTCGGTCATCGTCAATGCATCTTCTATGCTACTGCTCAACTCTCGAGCCCGAAGTTCTCGCTGCGTGTACGACAGCTGGTTGTGCGCGGCCCAGCAGTGTTGTCAGACAACAAGCGTACGCTTCTGGTTGCCATTTGCAAGCTCACATCGGTGAGCGCACGCATGGAAATACGCGTGCTTGTCAAGCATGCAAGCAACGTAGCGTGCGGGCCAGCAGGACTCAAGCTCGACCCCCAACCTTCAGATCGTTAAGCAACACCGACAATAGCACTCGTGTTGCAGTTTGATCGAATCAAAAAGACGCACCAGGAAGTTGGCCTGCTGCAGTGCTGTTGTGCCTGTGTTTGTGCCAACGGTGCTGGTGGTTGTTGCTGTGGACTCTCTCTGTTCGGGCCAAATCCACCCAGGCACGTCTCTGAGCCGTCGACTGCTGAGCTCCCGGTGTGACTCGCGGTGGACGGGCATACCAGAGTAGAACTTAGTGCTGCAACAGAGCTCGCAGTAAAAATGGTTCCGGGACCATGTACACGCGACCGAAAGCAGCAGCGATCCATAAAAGTCCGACACTCGCTCCGAGACCAATACGCAAGAAACAATCGGCTGCAGTGCTTAACCCGCACACAGCATATGGCGTGAGTCACGGAATTGTTCACGTACGCCTAGCTGTCTCAGGAACGGCCTGTGTCGTGAGTGCGTTGTTGTCGTCACCAGCAGACTCCTGTAGGGCGTTGTCAAGGCAGTCTAAGCATAGAGTTACTTTGTGACCGAAGTTGCCTGTAGCTGACGGTGGGTGATCCTGAGGTCCCTGACACGAGCATGAGCACAAAGCCGTTGAAGTTCATAAGCAGACCATTGTCCAGAGGGTTTTGGGGATATCTGCAAGACCTGCCGTAAACTCCTGAGTTAGAGACAGTGTTGAGGTTCTATGTACCGCTACGACATGTTCAGGTACATCAACATGATCACTATCATCGGATCTCTGCCAGCTGCTTGCCTGCCATACGGCGCTACATGTATATCTGCCAAAGCACCTGCAGTTAGGAGCTGGCATACAGC